>OY365822.1:18272748-18332264 GCA_959347315.1 Bimastos eiseni
TGGGCAGTGGGTTTAGGATAATGGCAACACTCCAACATGAGGGGCTACCCAACTACCCTCCCAAGAATCGACTCAACTTTTCATGTGCTAGTTCAGCCTAGGTGGCGTTGACAAACGAGCGCCGTGGTTAGCTGCCATACAGTGAAATTCCGCTCTTTATATCATTATTATTATCATTGTTGTGACTTGTAATCATAGTGAGTTTGAATTTGTAACAAGATGAATGAATGAATGAACGAACGAATGAACGAACGAATGAATGAATGAGTTTGTGAGTGAGTGAGTGAGTTTGTGAGTGAGTTTGTGAGTGAGTTTGTGAGTGAGTTTGTGAGTGAGTTTGTGAGTGAGTTTGTGAGTGAGTTTGTGAGTGAGTGAGTGAGTGAGTGAGTGAGTGAGTGAGTGAGTGAGTGAGTGAGAGTGAGTGAGTGAGTGAGTGAGTGAGTGAGTGAGTGAGAGTGAGTGAGTGAGTGAGTGAGTGAGTGAGTGAGAGTGAGTGAGTGAGTGAGTGAGTGAGTGAGTGAGTGAGTGAGTGAGTGAGTGAGTGAGTGAGTGAGTGAGTGAGTGAGTGAGTGAGTGAGTGAGTGAGTGAGTGAGTGAGTGAGTGAGTGAGTGAGTGAGTGAGTGAATTACATCTGATCTAATTCAATCTAATCTAATGGCTCCCATAAAGCGCTGTCATCCACAGAATTAGTTGATTCATCCACTCGTCCATCCATTCATCCACCCCTTTCCAATCCACTCAATCCATCCCATGGTCAACCGATCCATCCCTCATCCTCCAATTGACATCTTGCATAACCTGATCGATCTGTGTAGGAACTGTTGCTGATCTGTTGACGAGACGTCCAAGCGATAAGTCGTCGTCGGGTTTCACGCAGTGGCCTTTCATGTCGGTGCATACGTGGGGTGAGAACCCATCGGGGGTCTGGACCCTTCGAATCACAGACAAGGTAGGATGGCTCAGCAATAAGACAAAACTGCGCTGTAGTTGCTAATCATTTTATTAATCATTGTAGTTATTATTTAATCATTAATCATTATAGTTATTATTTGTTATGTTAGATATTATTATTATTATTATTGTTGTTATTGTTTTTGTTGTTGTTGTTGCTGTTGTTAGTGGGTATTGGTATTGTTATTGTTATTGTGATTGTGATTGTTATTATTATTGTTAGTATTATTGTTATTGTCGTCGTCATCATCGTCATCATCATCATCATCATCGTCGTCGTCATCATCATCACCATCAGTTTTATTATCAGTATTATTATCATCATAATTGTTATCGTCATCATCCTCACCATTATTATTATTATTATTGATAATTATTGTTATCTTCGTAATCATAATCTACTATTCGTTATCCTCGTCATCATCATCATCATTATTTTTATTTATATTATTACTATCTTTATCATTGTTAGGACCTACTACTATTTTGATAATCACTATCTCTGTTGTTATAGAAATTACTAGTACTTATCCCGCGAAAAATCACAGGTCGCACATTATCTTAACCTTGCGAGTTATGTGTAACAACTAAACTTTTTAAAGCGTATTATTAACGGGCGTCGGAGATTATGTTAACCTTATTACACAGTAAGGTTTGCGCTTCATATTATTAACGCCCGGTGAACCTTATTTACATACGACGGGCGCAACAGCACCGGATGCAGTAAGGTTTGCGCAAACGCCTGGTGAATAATTGAAACGTTAAAGCATGACACACGGACGGACGACTGTAATATCATTGTTGAGCAGTATTTGTCACTTTCCAATAAATGGTTTCTTGTACTAGCAAGCCGCAGACAGTTATTAGCGCTAACGCATTTTATGAAATATATACCGTAAAGCGAATGCGTTTAAAAGGTGTCCTGGATGACTTGGTTTCCGGATCGCTCAGATCCGAGGCGCCCAAGAATGGCAGCGAAATCCCAGATGGAAGGGTGACGGATAAGCGCCGGAGTAGGTGGTTGGACTGACGTTGGTCAGTGGTCACCCGTCACTGCCAAAACCCCATTGTTTTTTTTATTCTTATCGTTTGTTTTTGTTGTTGTGTTGTTATTATTCTCGTCATCGTCATCAAAAGTTGTTGCAACATCATAAAAATTATTAATTTATTCATTCATTCTGAGCATTTATATAGCGCCCCTTCAAGAAACCTACTCAGGAGCGTTCCCAGCCCAGCCACGACTAAAGAAAAAAGTCTTGATGGACTTAAAAAACTTGATGGTTGGGCCACGAGTAATGAGTTAAGCTCAAATGGGAGATCATTCCATTATGAAGGGCCCAAAACCGAGAAAGCACGGCGCTGTCTAAAAATCATAATCGTAATCTTAATCATAATGATCACAATCATATTCGTAATAATCATAATCATAGTAATCGTCGTCGTCGTCCTCATCGTCCTCATCATTAACATTAGCATCGTCACTTGCAAAATTATTGCTTAGGAGTTCTTAACATTGTCCACGCGTCAAGCTATAGTTATTTTTTCTTATCACACGATCGCATTTGATAGTTTATATATCATGTATGGAAGCGATTTAAGGGTGTTTTTAAGACAGTTTGAGCGTGAGGTCGGAAGCTCGAGTGGCGCTATGTAAAATTGCGACTACGTAATGTAATGTAAAAGAACGCTTGTATGTATATTACATAGCCACTCAGACTCACAGACGATTTCACGTAGGCACGAATTAGATGAAAGGGTGTCTTTAATATTCGAGTAAATGCAACTTTAACAGGTTCTGTTTTGTTATGGTTGTGACTTTGCAGAAACTTCTATGCAGCCCAGAACGTAAAATTGGGTGAGGTCGAAGTATTAGAAGATGAACTTAGAGCACCTTTGATTAGGCTGTAGGCCTACAGTGAGATACACTATAGAAATATGTAAATATTATACAGTACAATTCAATATGGTTAATCGATGGATTATTACAGGCAGAATGCAATGATCACGTTAGACACCTGAAAAACGCGTCGAACGAACTTATAATATCATGTCGAAACTCTACCGAGTGCTTTACACAAAAATAATTGCTAATTTAATAAGATTCTTGTGTAAATCTTAACTACGAAAGACTTCTTCTAACGAGGAAACGTCAATTCATTTTAATATTCACGACCAAAGGCATTGTAACCTATACAAGAACCAAAACAAACCTCTAAATTGCCTCTAATTATGTCATAAGACGACTTTACACCCTAGAATAAATCAGAATAATAATAACAATCAGTCAGGGAGTACAGTGTCAGGTTTTACTACTGTTAATTTGCAGCTTGTATTGCGCCGGTGTCTAATGACCCTTCTGACTTGAGGCAGCTCTCGTGAATAACACTGTGCCCCATAGAGCTACATAAATGCAATTCATATAGCGCCCATACCTTGCGCTGTGTGGCGCATCTCATTAGTGATGGCATGACTTGTTGTTTGTCAGGCTCCGGACCACATGGACAGCAGCGGAATGGTAGAGGACGTGCATCTCATCCTACATGGAACGAGGGAAATCCCCGACCATGTGCTGCGATCTGGTGGACGAAGGAGTTACAACTACAACTACAACGAAGTTCATAACACAAGAGAAGTTAGTCTGACTATTATTTTAATTGTTATTAATTTATTATTAATAATAATAATTATTATTGTTGCCATTATCATATTTATTGCTATTAATAATTATTGTTGCTGTTATTATTATTATTATTATTATAAATATTATTATTATTATTATTATTATTATTATTATTAACATTATTATTATTGTTATTATTATTATTATTATTCATCATTGGCATTGCCAACGGATCTGTTATCATGCTATCTGGGTCGCCGCTTGAAAGTGGACTGTAATCTTGACATGGTGCCCTGAAACGCCACCGCATTGAAACGTTGGATCAATGCCGACAAGTTCTGGAAAAGGAAGTTTGTCTCTCGGGTGTCACCGGTAGTTGTCGAAAGTCGGCGTCCAGTCTCAGACAGAAAGGCGAGGCCCTCACTATTGAGGGGACCGAAGGTTTCTATAGCGATTGGAACAAAAGTGTATTTCTTCTCTAGCTCAGAATATTTTGTGTGTTTCCTTGTGGCTGCTATCTCCGCCGCTCCTCCAGCTATGGAAGCTGTTTCGGGGATATAGGAAGCGGCCACTGTGTCCACCACAGTTGCGTCCCAAAGTAAGGTCCGCCCCCCACTCCACGGTATCAGGGTCTGCCCGTCCGGTCTCTTTCCATCTAATCTGGAAAGACCTGACGGTTCCTTGACTGCTGGAATACCGGCTCTGTTGAGGCTGCGATGGATAAGGTCGTTGATATTACAGTGTCTTGCTTGACGGCCAAAACCCAATGAACAGGACAGGCCATGTGCGCCTCTGGCAGAGACGAAGGCGCCGCATGCGCAGGTGTGCGGCTCACAGATGGCCACCCCTAAACGTAGGCCGACCGCCACCCTCACGGTATCGTCCTCCAGTCTGAGATCACGAGAAACGAGCGGGAGAGCGTATAGCCAGTCCGAGGCGTGTGGTGACTGCAAGGCCCTTAGTCTCGCCTGGTCGTAGGGATCCTGTAGCTTTTCTTCTAGTGCAGACAGAACCGCGTTTAACAGCGGTCTGTCAAAGTGGGCTTGTTTATGGCCTGGCGTCGTCGGGGCAGAAGCTTCGGTACGTTGAAGCCAGGTAGACATCGCCGAGTCGCATGCCGAGTCCGATTTCACCGCTGCTGATTCTAAGATGAGGGACTGGATCTGGAGAGTGCCCGCGGCTGAAGCCAAAAAGGCGGGAAGTGCCAGCGAGGACGCCCTCCTAATTCCCAGTCCTCCCATCCTGATCGGGAGAGTGGCCTGACCCCATTGGTCATCGGTCATCGAAATGTTGAAGATTCGCTCGATCCCTCCTCGCAGTAGATCATCGTAAGCCCATAGACGCGGGTGGTCGTGGCAAGGGGTGCATCTCAATAAATGCATGAGTTTAGGCGAGCCGATCGAATGTCTAAGGATCAGTAGAGCGTCTTGTCAAGCGATTAGTTGCAACCTGTCGAGGGCAATTCCGAGGTCGGCCACACAGGTATCGATGGCTGAAAGCAGAGCATCCGTCGTGGAAAGCGGAGCCCCTAGGAGCACGGCCGAAGATGCATTGACTCGGGCGAACTGTCCTAGGAAGCCTTGACTAACGTCGTTGATATGGGTGTCAGAAGATATGAGTTCGCATTTTTTGCGGTTGAGCGTGAGGCCTAGTTGCAGACATCCCTCTTCGATCGAGTTAACATCCGCCTCCACCACCTTAGGATCTCCGTCCAAGGTGAGGTCGTCGAGGTATCCAAAGGCCAATGGTGAAAGCAGGTGGTTAAGGATCGGCTGTAGCGGTAGGCAGAAAATGAGAGGTCCCAAGGGATCGCCCTGTTGCGAACCTTCTTGCGATTGTATCGTGAATCTCCAGAATTTCAGAGATGTCGCCTCGGCGTAGGCAAGATGGCAATATGCGGATAAATCAGGAATGAGTTCGTCCACTTTCTCTCCATGTCAGGGAATGGAGGGCACTATTAGACGTCTGCAGCTCATCTGATCATAATTATTCAGAAAAACAAATTACAAAGGATTTCCTTAACCACTATTAGATTTGTAGCAACGGTCATGTTTTAAATACCGAAGTCCAATTATTATAAACGACACATCAATAATTATTACACTGTAATGCTGTTTTCTATTAACACCAGCAAACAGTTGGTAGTGACGGACTGTAATATTATTATTATTATTATTATTATTATTATTATTATTGTTATTATTATTATTATTATTATCATTATCATTGTTTAATAATATAATAATTATTATTCTTTTGAGACTTCGCAGTCCAGGCGTTCATTGCGACTCTCTGTTCAGAATAATTGAGCTGAGGATTATCAAGCTTACGAATTCTGTTCCAACTGGGGCTATATCCGATCGATTACTGTGGATCACTTTCAATTTAACCTTGGAGTTGACCCCTGGATAAGATTCAAAAGGTAAAACCCGCAGCACCGCTCATGCAAGCTTTTATTTAAATTTTAACTTTCACTGCTTGTGTTAAAATTGAAGGAAGGAATTAAGTAAATTAGAGTTTAAGTAAAATAATAACCTTAACTCGACTATAATCCGCTAACCTATACCTCCCAGAATAATTCAGCTAAACAGTGTGCCCATGTCTTCCACAGACCCTGGAGCGAACCGAGGCCAAGAAACCGGCGTCGTACGACGTCGTCGATCCTTACCTCGAGTGGGGCGTCCAGTCCGTGAGGTCCGACGAAGAAAGAAGTCCAGATCCAGACGAGTTCCTCCTTCTCGGATCATCGCCAGTCTTCCGCCAGAGCCCTCGCTTTCGGTCTCGCTTCGAGGACCTCACCATCAACCGCCTGATCCTAGACGACCAACAGGACCTTGACGACTTCCACGCATGACCAATCAACTGGAACGACGAAATCGAATCTCCTACCCCATTCAGTCTTCGGAACCCAATCTCGCCCAGCATTATGGGTTTGCTGAAATGATGGAGTAGTCTCCTCAGCGTCTACGCACCCTTCGCCATTCAGCTGACCGTAAGGAAGCACTCAAAATTTCACGCGTCACTGATCAAAAAGGATACATATTTCACACTTCGTTGATCAATCAGGATACAAATTTCACGCTCTGCTGATTAATCAGAAATATACATTTCATGTATCATTTGACATTCTGGATACACATTTCACGCATGCGTCGTTGATTAATCATGTAGATATTTCATGCATCATTGGCCAATTAAGAAGATACATATGTATATCTTCATGCATCATTGACCAATTAAGAATATACATGTATATATCTTCATGCATCGTTCTCCAATCACAATAAAAATAGTTTATCAAGCCTACTTGGTGGATTGGTTAAAAAGCGAATATATTGTATTGTCTAATCTTTCCATTGTACATGTATAGGCGACTGCTGTAGTCGACTCATTCGACGTGGCAAATAAATCGACTTGGTCGACTTTTGCTGATGACTGTTCATTCTTATAATTCCATGGTACCCAAATTACTCACGAATTCAATAGCATACGCAATCTCAATGATACTCATCTTCGATCTGACAAACCGAAATTCAAGATGCCAGTAAAATTTCAAGCATTAGATCTATAATAACACTGTGTGTAATGTAGTCAAGCATTTATATAGCGCCGCTCACATCAGTAGCGCTCTCAACGGACGTCTGCAATTAAGAGAACGAATAAAGCCTTAAGGCGTCTCCAAAGCTCGCAAGGTGAGAGGGTTCCAGGCGCAGGGACTTACGGTTCTAAGCTAAAGTGCCAACACCCCGACAATTCCTTCGATCACCCGACGCTACACGACGCTACCTCGATAGACCAACAATTCTTTCCATCGCGTGGGGGTGGAGGTGTGTGCGCTTAGGGGTGGTATGTAGGTCCATAAGAGATTATCTCGATTTTTCCTTAACAATTCTTGCTAATTTTGCACGCTGTGGTGTTTTAGTTTCAATGATATTTGTTAAGATATAATTTCAATGTCTTGTTTTCATAAGACCTGGGACTGAACGTGGATGGATTTATTCTAGGGATTAGGGGAGTGAGAGAGAGAGAGAGAGAGAGAGAGAGAGAGAGAGAGAGACAGATAGAGAGAGACAGAGATAGAGACAGACAGACAGAGACAGAGAGACAGAGAGAGAGGAAAGGAGGGAGGGAGACAGGGAGGGAGAGAATTGGCACACTCATACGTGTAGGCCTATAATTCTACAAACATATTTCCATGTTTGTCATGTATACGTGTGGATAGATACGTGCCTTCCTACTTTCGTGTTTTGGTGGCATCAACTAACAGGGACATGATAGGCCTACGAGTGGTTTCATAGCCCAACGACCCTCGCTCAACCAGGCCGCTCTCTGGAAGGGATGGGTGCAGAGGAGGTCGTCTGCAACAGGTGTGCGAACACCTGTTAACAGGCGGTTAATTGGAAACTATCCTTTCGCTTCAGACACAGTTCAGTTGAATCGTAAAAGTTGCGCAGAGCGGTTGTGTTACCAGAGATGGCAAGTCAAAAACTGCGGAGACTACAGTAAGAGTTCTTTATCGAGGAAAAGTCAACGAACGTTCCTTGGAGATTTTACGGGCTGTGCATATTTGTTGAGCGAATTAAGGTTCCGAACAAATGACCAACTGACCAGCATACAACGTCTGTAACTTTCCTGTTGTATGTTGGTCAGTTGGTCATTTGTTCGGAACCTTAATTCGCTCAACAAATATGCACAGCCCGTAAAATCTCCAAGGAACGTTCGTTGACTTTTCCTCGATAAAGAACTCTTACTGTAGTCTCCGCAGTTTTTGACTTGCCATCTCTGGTAACACAACCGCTCTGCGCAACTTTTACGATTCAACTGAACTGTGTCTGAAGCGAAAGGATAGTTTCCAATTAACCGCCTGTTAACAGGTGTTCGCACACCTGTTGCAGACGACCTCCTCTGCACTCATCCCTTCCGGAGACCGATCTGGTTGGGTGACCATCGTTGGGCTAGGGAACCACTTCTGTCATGTTCTTGGCCCTTGATTACAGTTCACACACAGAAGCAGGCAGGCAGGCAGGCAGGCAGGCATCCATCGACCCCCATGAAAGACAAACATTGACAAATACCTTTGTAGAATTATACCTGAGCCGAATGATCGGCTCCCACCCTCCCTCCCTCTTTCCTCTGATCCCCAACAAAAATCCCTCCATGTTCATTTCCCGCTCTTATTAAAAGAAGACACTGGAATATTTTAAAACATTATAATTAAAACTAAAAAGTCGACCTTCTCCTCGATCACCCCACCCTCCTCCGATAGAACTACCTTCTCTCTTCCGATTGTTCAATGCGGAAATCTAAGCTACTAACATAATGACGTCATGTCTATTTTATACGTCACAAAAACAACTCGTCATGTACTCTTTTACAGCATGTATTAAGTAAGCCTACACAACGCAGTCCAATGTCATTTTTAGTCTGCTTCATAGAGAAATTACTAATTAATGGGTCGGCAAGTTTCAATTTTGCGTATTGCATCCATAAATTTATATAGCGCCTCTCACAGCTGCAAACTAAGCGTTACACAGTGATCGAGAAGTCAACAATTACGAGTGTAGAGCCGCTATAGCACATATCACAAAGTTACATACAACCCGAAACCACTTATTATAACGGTTTTGTTTAGCTTTGCACAAAAGTCATTTATTTTAAAGATATTTTTGAACTGCACACCAAAAAAGAATACAATATATAGGAGAAATGTTTCTCGTTTGGTAATACCATTATACTCCAACTCTGAACAACATGAACGTGGCTCTAGAGGTGAAGTTCTGGAAGGCGAGTGTGGTCAATGTACAAGGAGCCATAAAAAGACGAATGTAAAAAAGCACGAGAGACAGAAAGAGTTGTAGACTAGGTCAAAGAAAGAAAAACAGTAACATCGTTGAGATAAAGAGTAATTATCTTAAATAAAATGAGTAGATTAGTTGAAAAATCAGTTTCAAACGTGAAAAGAACTTGCAACGTTCATGTGTCGATTACGTGATAAAGGTGAAACAGAACATCACAAAACTGTCTTTCCATTTGTATTGATCAGTCCTTGAGGTTTAAAGAGCTGCAAGAAAGTCTGAAGATATACAGTGCAGTTAATACCTCACATGCAAGAACCAATACACATAGTTAGCTGTCTTAGATCAACTGTGAAGAAATTGGCATTGAATTGAAGTATTTCCTTCAGGCTTGAATTAATCTCTCCCACGGGGTAGGGTGAGCCACAAGGATCTTACTTCTCCACAGGGAACTAAATGACCAACTAAAAGCTGGTAGGAACTAGATGATTGGGAAGGAAACCTATTGTCATAAAATACAATTATATTTCATTTTGCCCTTCCTCCAAAGTTCTGAACTGTACACGCGGCTATGCAACAGAATGTTGATTATGCTGAGCAACTGTGCGTGAGGGACTTGCTCAAGGTCTGAATCAGTAATCAGCTGAGTCTACGCTCAAGTTCATACTCTCCACGTAAACCAATCAGCTGATAGCAGGTATTACTAAATCCAGTCATTTCTGTAGCGCCTTTGTAATGTTCAAGATATCAGTCCATGGTCGCCAAGAATAAAATCCCGATCAAAACTCACAATCCAGGGTCACGTGTCGCCCATGGCGACGGGCAATTCAATCTGATTGGCTGGCGGTAAGAAATTGCTCGAGAGATTGGCAGCTGGGTCTGAACAGTTCGGAGGATATGTAAAAATCCTGTTAAACTGACGACTGTTATGTAGCAGGATAACTTAAAGAATTTCATTCAAGATTCCAGTGAGCAGCAAACATCAACTGTCCCTAGGAGAGGTCCACTAGGTTGCCCGTGGCAACGGACACTCCAGTCTGATTGACCGGCGATGAAGGCACAAGAATCGAGTCGTCCAGATCTGAAAGAGAACAATCGTACCACTGCAATTAGTCAAAACAAACATTATTTATGAACTGTTAATGGCAAATGATCGAATAATGCTAAGGGTCATTGCAATCTGCGGCAAAATACATTTCAAGAAAAATTAAAACATATAAGTCGCCTCTCCAGAACCTCTCACATTATCACCTTAATTCAGTTCTTGAAAACACGGCCTTCTGTTGCTGCAGATGGGAACAGATATCTAGAGAGGCACTTTCTAAATCGATTGTGACTGATATATTCAAAAGAACGCATGAAGACCAGCGTTTCCCAAACTGTGTTCAGCGGAACACTAGGGTTCCATGAGGTGAAGACAAAAGTTCAGCAGAAAACTTGCAGTGTGAAAAAATTTAGGTTTTTTTGCTCAACATCTGTGAATAACTTAATATAAAAGAGAATTCATAGGTCTTTGATAATTGTGCTATTATCAATATAACCTAGGTTTAAACCTATAATTGTCGGTATTCTCAAATATTTGTACCTATAAACAGGATATGTCTAGTTATGGATGGGGGTTTTACCCACTAAATTTAAGATCAAAAGGGGTTCCACTGCACAAAAAATCTGCCATTGTTTGCACTCTGACAGTGCCAGTCTCAAGCCTGGACAGAGAAGGAGGGCGACGTGAATGATCTTTGTTATCACAGTGTTGTTAAACTGCAACTACGACCACCACGGCCAAAACGACAGGGAAACGCTGCTCTATCTGATTAAACTGCTAAAAGTATCAACTCCCCCTACCGAGTAGATTGATGGTGCTGTCGTCAAGTCTCGCAAACGACACTTCAGTCGAATGGACTGCGTCGGTGAGGGACGAAGGGGCGAGATGCTCACAGAAGGACATCGATAACCTTGAATTCAGAGCAGTCCAGGACGTCGATAGCCTGTTGGCTGACCTCGGATTCGGAGTCGCCGCAGTTAAGGACGTCTCGAGAAGCAGACACCGGACATCATCGAAATTCTCTTTGTCGAGATCTTCCACCCTCTCGTCGGATGTTAACTTTCCGTACACCTGATCTTTTGAACCAGTTGTGTCAAAAGAAACACGACCATCATCACCTTTAGACGAATGTCTGGATGACTGTGCAAAGGTGGCAGCACGATCAGACGACACGGACAGCGCTACAAGAGGATGGTGTTCATTTGATGTTGAATCCAACACTGACTGTTGCAGGCGTATGTTTTGATAACGAGATATGAGGCTGTCAATGTCGGAATTTCTGGAAACATCGGACATGTTTTCCGATTGGTTGGTTAATTCCTGTCCATGTTTCAACGACGTATTGAACGAATTGTCGCCAAAACCCGAACGAAACGACAGGAACGAGTTATCACTCGGCCGCGCTTCTCCCTCTGACGGGATCACGTCCGCTTGAAGCCTATCCGCCCGAATTGTTTCTAAATTCATTTCGTTTGTCGAGTTCTGTGCGTCATTTGAACATTTTGCGTTTGTGTCAGAAATAATTTTTACATTTCTGTCAGACGTAGTTTTTTCGCTGGGTGCTTGCAATTTGCGAATTTTTGCAGCATCAAGAATCCGTTGTTCCAAAACTGAATTTGAATCTGAAGGCAGACTTAACCCTACACGGTAGGAAGGTTCGTCGTCGTGGAGACGAAGCACTGGTTCGGAGGCGGTAACCGACGGACTCTTATCATCCTCGTCGACGTGCAGACTGGTTCCCTGGGACCTGGTTCCATCAAGAGAACCAGTTTCTTGGAATCGGTCTGTCTTTCGGCGTAAGCGGTTAGGCAGACAAGGCGTTCTCGTGTCACGAAGAAATTGCAAGGTTTCGTCGAGATGTGTCATGATGACGCCATCCTCACAGAGTTCAAGGTCATCGCCCTTGGAATGACCTTGACTAGTGACACCACGATCTTGACCTTTGTGTATTGCTGTGCCTGTGTTCTGCTTGTGCCAGTTGTTCTTCAAGAGATCTGCCTGACCCGCCATACTAGACACTGCTCCAGCACTTGACCTCCAAACGACCTCAACTCCATTAGTTTCCTTTCTATCAGCATATTCGTCATCCTTTTCCATCTCCTCCTCTGCACCATCCTCTTCCTCCGCATCTTTCTCTTCCTCATCCTCCTTCTCTCCGTCCCCTCTTCCACCCTCCGACCCCATCCCTTGTATGTCGTCTACACTTCGTTTTACACCAACCCTTGCCTTCATACTCTGCAAATGTCCCTTGTACCCGAATGTTTGTCCCTCCTCGTCCCCTGTTGGCCTCTGCTCCTCGTCCTCTTCTGGCTCAACATTGACCGGGCTGTCGCTGCAGATCGTAGACGGTGTTTCGGCGCCAAGCAGTGGAGACCCGGCATCGCTCCTCCTCTGCAGCTCAAGGGAATTTCCACGAGGCGTGGTCTGTTCTACGTTTAGACCAATCACAGCGGCTGTCTCCTCGTCACCATCTTCAACATAGTAATAATTGAAGAATTATATACATTAATATACAACACTGAAAACACAAAAATGAGTAAAAAACATTTAAGTATGAAAAATCAAGCATCCTGAAATTAATTATCAACCAATCAAACTGCAACAATTAATTATTCAGAAATCAAATGACCAATCAAAAGCGAGAGGCAATTCCAAATTAGAAGTTAGCCTCATTGAAAGACATTGTCAACCTAAATCTGGCAAACTTTCTCACTCTTTTAACCCGTTTAGAGCAGAATTAAAATGTTATTAATCCTGGGTAGCACGGATTTTTTTAACTTGGGCTCCACACCAAGGGATTAAAGGCGTTATTTATGTGACCAAAACAAAAGAATGAACAAACCTATGAATGAATGAATGAGTGAATGAACAAGTGAACAAGCCTATGAACGAATAAACAAGCCATGAACAAGCCAATGAACAAATGAACAAGCCAATGAACGAATAAACAGGCTTGTTAAAGAATGAACAAGTAAATGAACGAATTCATGAACAAGCCAATGAACAAATGAACAGGCCAAAGAATGAATGAACAAGCCAATGAACGAATGAACAAGCCAATGAACAAATGAACAATTAAATGAACGACTGAACAGGTCAATGAATGAATGAACAAGCCAATGAACGAATGAACAGGCCAATTAAGGAATGAACAGGCCAATGATTGAATGAACAAGAAAATGAACGATTGAACAAGTAAAATAACGAATTCATGAACAAGCCGATGAACGAATGAACAAGCCAATGAACGAAAGAATAAGTAAATGAACGATTGAACAGGCCAATGAATGAATGAACAAGCCAATGAACGAATGAACAATTAAATGAACGATTGAACAGATCAATGAATGAATGAACAAGAAAATGAACGAATGAACAAGTAAATGAACGAATTCATGAACAGTCCAATGAATGAATGAACAAGCCAATGAATGAATGAACAAGCCAATGAACAAATGAACAATTAAATGAACGATTGAACAAGTCAATGAATGAATAAACAAGAAAATGAACGAATGAACAAGCCAATGAACGAATTCATGAACAAGCCAATAAAGAAATGAATAAGTCAATGAACAAATGAACAAGCCAATGAACGAATGAACAGTCCAATGAATGAATGAACAAGCCAATGAACAAGCCAATGAATGAATAAACATGCCAATGAATGAATGAACAAGCCAATGAACAAATGAACAATTAAATGAACGATTGAACAGGTCAATGAATGAATGAACAAGCCAATGAACGAATGAACAGGCCAATTAAGGAATGAACAAGCCAATGAACAAATGAACAAGCCAATGAACGAATGAACAATTAAATGAACGAATAAACAGTAGAATAAATGAATGAACAAGCCAATGAACGATTGAATAAGTAAATGAACGAATAAACAGGCCAGTGAAAGAATGAACAAGCGAATGAATGAATGAACAAGCCAATGAACGATTGAACAAGTAAATGAACGAATAAACAGGCCAGTGAAAGAATGAACAAGCAAATGAATGAATGAACAAGCCAATGAACGAATTAACAAGCTAATGAACAAATGAACAAGCCAACGAACGAATAAAGGAACAAACGAACGAATAACAAGCGATTCTTCAGTGCGTTGCATACCAGACAGACCAGCTGAGAAGAGTTTCACAGCAACTTGGTCGATGCTGTCGCGGTTCAACACCCTCAAGGGCGATTCGATGTGGGTGGATGAGAGGGGTCCGATGCTGTCATGTAGAAGGGTGTCATGCCACGTTCGTGCCCTGGCAGAGGGAGGAGTGTGCTCCAGTCTGTCACGCGACATGAAAGCAACGTCTGATATGAAAGAAAAATCAATGATTTAATTCATACAATTGTGCAATATTGATGTCATTTAGCTCCTTCAAAAGTAGGCATATGACACCACACATAATTTGGAGAAAATGGCCAAAAATGACATGAACGGAAAATATAATCACCCCAACCATTATTTTTGAATGAAGTAACTACTTTGTTACTTGAATTTGATTAAAACTCAAACACAGACACTAGATCCTTTGTGTCATTTTTGGCAGTTACCTCTCAAAATTGTGATTTGCGACATCTACCTGCTTTTGAAAGAGCATCTCACATTTAACAATACTCTAAAAGTATAAAATGTGCTCAGCACGTGGTTTGAAACCAGGCGAAGATAGATTTATTGGTCAATTTTCTTACTGTCCAGTCCAAAATTCAAAGAACGACCAACACTGTAAGCCGACTTATTCTCAAGTGGTAATCGCTTAAATAAAACCCAAATCGCTTAATCAAAACCTATTCTCTAAGACAAAGACTGGCTGTCTCATGCAAAGATTGGTTCTCTTAAGTGAAAGTCAGTTCTTTAAGACAAAGAATGGCTTTCTAAGACAAAAGAATGGTTTTCTAAGACAAAAGAATGGTTCTCTAAGAATAAGAATGGTTCTGTAAGACAATGAATGGTTCTCTAAGAAAAAGAATGGTTCTCTAAGAAAAAGAATGGTTCTCTAAAATAAGAATGGTTCTCGAAGACAATGAATGGATCTCTAAGACAAACAATAGTTCTCTAAGACAAACAATAGTTCTCTAAGACAAACAATGGTTCTCTAAGACAAACAATGGGTCTATAAGACAAATAAGGGTTCTCTAAGACAAACAATGGTTCTCTAAGACAAACAATGGTTCTCTAAGACAAACAATGGTTCTCTAAGACAAACAATGGTTCTCTAAGACAAATAATGTAGTATCAATGCAAAAAACCACTCACCGTCGACAGGAACGACTTCAAACGAATTCTTTCTTGATGCAATTTCTCTGTCAGGTGAGACAGAACAGACAGCATCAGCAATCTACGAAAAACAACGACAACGCTAAAACAATCACCCGAGAAACAATATCCATCCAAACCTTACAGTGCATTGCTCGTCAAAGAAAGTTACGCAACACTCTGTGAAAGGCGCTATATAAATCTAGATATACAATACAGTAGAACACATGAAATGCACAATATTGATACCAGCTCATCAATAAATCGATCCAGTTGGTCGTTGTGTGTGAGTGATGTGGTTGTTTGACAATTCAGTTGTGGGTTCAACTTTGTGTAATGATCCTGGGAGGCTGCTTTGCACATATGGGGCCTCTTCATCGCCAAGCAGTGTAGCTTGGTTTCGGCATAAGCTGGGAACTAAAACGCAAGTCCGTGATGATGTACTTGCCCCTGTGATTAACTTGTGATGTATATATCTTCGTTTATTTTACAAACTGACACATCGCAGTACGTTACATAATGCGAGACTTGGTTGCCTTTGGCATTGGGTCCGATTTTAGTTCAATTCTACTCTATAGATCATCTTTTCGTTGCAACTTTGTCAGTAGTTTTAAAGTTATACAAAATTCTGGGGATGAAGGTACTATCGTCTTTTGTGGGGAGGCTAAATGGGTGCGACCCTGGGCGTAAGTTGTAGCTTTTCCGTGCAACGGGAGGGAACAGTCGCCATAGAACGCAAATCTCTGTTGCCACCACCGCAGTAGACAACCGTCAGCCTTCTCAGCGATGGACATTTGGTTGGGAGGGATGAAGTGCAGCCTCTGCAGTCTTCCTAAGAAGGCCTCTAGATGGCCTTGGTCCTTTATTGATGTACTGACCCAGCATGTGCACTGGGGGCTTGAGACACCATGATATGTAATATAAGAATCTCTCGATTAGATTAGCATAAATCTATGACTTTGGCGATGATTTCACCTACCTTCCAGTTGTGCCTTACTTTTGAGGCTAGTGTGTCCAAGTGATTTCTGGACACCTGCGTTGAGGACGCTATCACACCGTGATGTCGATCCACTCTTGTGACAACCGGTCGAGCGTGACTGGCAGATTTCTTGGCTGCGGTAGGACGAACGCTTGATGCAACTGGCTTTGACTGCTACAGGAAAGGAAGAATAATCAGACACAGGTAATTAATTGAGTCATTGTTATCTAGAACCAGAGGCACCAGCTTGATGAAGCTCAGAGTGTCTATTGCAAATCTACAGAGATTATTTTTATCACTGTATAATGTTGTGTAATAATGCACACCACTTTCTGGAGGAGTCAAAATAAAAGCTAACTTGAATACACGCTTGTATATATGCAAACATACAATACAAACATACATAAAAATATACATGCAAACATTAAACATGCATACATGTAAACTTTAAAATCTTAAAAGAAGTAAAAGTATTCGAAAGGAAATTTTAAAAATAGAGAAGGCCAGATAAAAATAATTTTTCTTACTATAAAAATGACAACAACGCAGTACGATTAAAAGCACAACATGAATGAATTATGACAAGTTATTCCAGGAGTAAATTTTAAACTGTTGATGATGATACAAGGCGCTCATTATGTCATATATCTGACATAAGATGTCCTCTGATATCAGACAATTAATGCCCACAAGTTTTGTTCCTGTCTGCTTTAAATAGACACCACATTTCAGGGCCAACAGTTCGAAATCAAAGCAACTGTTTTAAAAACTAAACGCAAAAGAGTGAACACTGAAAAACGTACACGAACCTTGTTGACTGAAGTCCTGCTGTCACGTGTCACCGTCGACTTTGGAATTGTTGCCTGAGACGACAAGACATGTGTCGCAGCCTGTGGCCTCTGAAACGTGTCACCCTTTACGTGTGATGCCGGGAATCGACTTAGTTTCTGCTAAAAGATTGAGACAATATGTATTTTACAAATCAAACCCAGTTTACAACAACGCTTAATATAGCCAGATTAAAGTACATCACACAAAGCAATGACTATAACTAACTTACCTGAACAAATAAGGTTCCAAAGTTGGTTGAAATGTATGCAGCTCAGAGGAAAACACAATTGAGCAGAGGAACATCTGATCTACGTACTTCTATAGCTAATCAAATTAGTTAGTAACATCTAAATAACTTTGAGTAACCAAAAGTATCATTATTAATAAGTAACTTCTATAGTGCCTGTATCTACTGCACAAAACATCAACCAATGGAACATCAAAGTCAAGCCATGACCCGGTAAACAACAACCAGAAGGTCCCTTCCAGTCTCAAAGAAGCAGGAAAATTAATAATATCTCAGAACCCTTTCAACTCTCCATCAATCTGTATAATTCATATAGCGCCTCTTCAAGAAAAGTACTCAGAGGCGCTCCCGACCCAGGGCCGGCCACAGATGAACGTCTTGTGAAGTGTATAGAAGGAGCTAGACAGGTCCCACGAGGAAGAACGGAGTATTACACTAGTAATTTCTGAAGTTGAGTTCAATTAAATATGTTTACCCAACTATACCATATCACAAATCATGTCATATCAAAGTAGGTCATGAGCGACCAGTGTACAATCAGCAAAACTCTGACACCATCCACACCCTTCTAGAACATTCTCTATGAATACTTAAAGACAATACAACATAGATAATATCGGCAACTGTAATCCAATCGCTTCTATGGTGCCGTCATCACAATCTCCAAAACATCAGTTGATGATCAATTCTAGTGAAATCAAAATAGGAGTAATTTAATCACTTATATGAATAAAGACTGTGTGTGTCTCTGTCCAGCTATGCATTTGCACAGTTTTAGAGCTATTGACTCGAAACCTTCGCCGTTGGCTCGGGGAACATCTGGGACACCGAGTAGAGGGGTTGGTGAACCCGTGGCCGCCTCTTCCTGGTCTCCAGGGCCAAAAAACTTGTCACAGGATCACCCCAAGGAAAGTTCCCTTCTCAGTCGCCAGGAGCGAAAAACACCTGCTGCACGTGTGATATCTGTCTTCCACACCTCTTCTTCTATTACACCGTCATGAATGAATGGACGGTTTGGGAGATATCGTACAGGTAGCAGGTATACAGTCTCTCTGTCCGGCTATGCATTTGCATAGTTTTAGAGCTATTGACTAGAAACTAGGGTTGTCAATATCGGTTTTTGGGGCAAACTGATTCTCTAATTTCAAAAACCGATTTTAAATCGATTATCGGTTTTTATTAGTGTTCTTTGCAAAATATTGTAAATTATAATACGCACGTGATTTTATGTATTACGTATCGCAATGCAGCGTCAACACTCGATACAGAAGTGTTTAGGTCACATTGGGATTTAATTTGGCACAAACAGAAGCCTACAGTGCTCGGCTCTCATACTCTCATGGCCGCTAAGCATCGTTCTCCATTGAAAACCCTCCACCAGCAGTCGCCTGTTACTTCTCCTCTGTATGAATCAAAATCAGGTACTTTGCAGTTGACTCTTCTCTATCTTAGTTGGCTCCCGTTACCCTTCCCCTCGCTCACTTTCTCACGCTAGTCTTGTCTGGACAAGAGCGCCCTTTATTAGCAATTGGCAGCAATTAATTATCCTGTTGGAAGATGCCGCCGGGAAATATTTCGCTTAGCCGCATCTGTAGCTTTGAGGTTGACCGGCTTGAGCAATTCCTATAGGAACAAATCCGAGAAATGTGAGACAAATAAAAAGATGAAAAAATTTTTATTATCATTTTGCCTATTGACAGAAACCAATCATCGATTTCAAAACTGAAAACCGGTTTTCCGGTTATTGTCATCCTTAATCGAAACCTACGCCGTTGCCTCGGGGAACACCTGAGACACCGAGTAGAGGGTTGGTGAACCCCATGGCCGCCGTCTTCCTGCTCTCCAGGGCCAAAAACCTGTCTCAACCCGTGCAACGCCGGATTCCCAGCTGGTTGAGAACAAATGAGGATGTAATCTGAGAGAAGAGGGAAACAAGAAACAATAGACAATAAAAGGGATGTCTGAATAACCAAAACAAAGAGAGATGAGAATGACATCTACCTGAGCAGATGGTTCAGCAACAGTGGATGATTTTATGTTAACATGTGATGCTAGACCACGAAAGCCAGATTCCACTCCATTCAATGCAGACACATTTGATTGCAATCTAGAAAATAAAAAAAACATCAACAACATCAGTAAGTTAATCTTGATCATTCAGTCAATCATTAAGTCAGCTGACATCTAACAATTGTCCAATCATACTCTACGCATTGGAGTTCATCAGCCAATCAGTTCCTCAGCCAATCACATCATCAGCCAATCAGTTCATCAACCAGTCAGTCAGCCAATCAGTTCTTGAGCCAATCAGTTCATCAGCCAGTCAGTTCGTCAGCCTGTTTGCTCAACAGCCAATCAGTTCTTGAGCCAATCAGTTCATCAGCCAATCAGCTCATCAGTCAATCAGCTCATCAGCCAATCAGTTCATCAGCCACCAGTTCATCAGCCAATCAGTTCATCAGCCAATCAGTTCATCAGTCAATCAGCTCATCAGCCAATCATTTCATCAGCCACCAGTTCATCAGCCAATCAGTTCATCAGCCAGTCTGCTCGTCAGCCAATCAGTTCATCAGCCAATCAGTTCATCAGCCAATCAGTTCATCAGCCAATCAGTTCATCAGCCAGCCAAAACAAGCAATGATAAAACTTGATGTCTGAGAGCATTCTGACCTATCCTTGTCGAGGGCTCTTATTCTGTCCGTAGGTGCATAGACAGGGGTGCCTTGAATAAGCCCAGTGTGGCGTGACTGCACCTTGTCACTAATGTCCCTCATCAGCTGCGCCGCCGCATCGGGAGTAGTAACTATAAAAGCAACAGCAACAGTAATCATAAGTTTCTAATTTCTATAAGCAATACTCTAAAGGTAGTTATAGGGCAGATGTTCAAGCACAAGCGCTGGTGCATGTTAGAGGGTTTTTAGGGATGAAATTAAACTCGGCTAGGAACTCGTTTCGGATGAGTTTGGTAATACTCGGCATAAACTCGGACTCAAACAGGTCGGGTTTTAAAAAAATCGGCTTTCCGATTTTCTGTTTTGAAAGCAAAAATCAAATTATTTCCTTTACAAATGACAATCGACCTTACTAAGAACACAAATACTGTATTAGTACTAATCCTAGTGTAAACTGAGGCAAAATTCATGAAAATTGCATAAAGCTCCAAACTAAAAACCAATAGAAATATTTGAAACTCAGACTCGGTATAATTCAACTCGTAAAACTCGGTACTCAGCAGGAAATTGACACTCGGTTCATCCCTAGAGCTAGGGGTCATCTGCAGATGTCCTAGGAAGTCTCAAGTCGGGTTGCCACAGATCAGAGTGAGGAGGCAGAGGAGCTGTTAAGGCGAGTTTACAATAACTGCTGTGACAATTACAACTCCAATAGCAAAGAGTGGATATCCAACAAAACAATGGTTCTCTAAGGCAAGAAAAGGCTCTACGAGAAACAGAATGGTTCTCTGAGGCAAAGAATGGTTGGATAATTGCAATCATTACATGGTGAAAACTATGATCGCAACAATTACGTAGCAATGAAACTGTAACTAAAATACCAATAACAATATTACGACTGTGACAATAAGAGCCGTAACAATTGCACTGGAAGCAAATACAATCATGATAATAAGCGAAAGTGATACGCAAGTGATATTATTTGGGAGCCGTAGAGTTATGGAGAACACACTGGGGCATAGAGCTGAGGAACAAAGTTCAATTCTTATATCCCCGGCAAGGCTGATTAGTCCTTTTTTCGCAAAGCAACGGAGGCTTTTTGTTAAAATGAGATGCATGGCGTAATGTATGCCTTACATAGCTGCCAACAGTCATTCAACTGCTGTAATAACTTGACATCATTTGCTCAAACTCAGTTTGTAATCATACTGTGGTTTGTCAGTTTGAAATTAAATGAAAATTTTAAAAACATTTATCACTCATCATGAAAAAATTCTTTAAAAATTACTTCTTACTTTGGTTCTGCTTCAGCCTGGGGTCAGTGGCGATTGTTCCTGGACCCCCTGATGGGAAGGAATCATTCGGCTCAAAGCTGACGGGTGGAGTGGGGGGCATCAGACCAAGACCCAGTGCCTGTTACAACAAAAAACGGTAACATCAGTAATCGTCGTAATTTATGTAGCACCAATTAGAGAGAGTTCACGATTGAGCATTGATTAATCCAATTCTACCTATCAATCAATCACATTGATGCACGGAAAGTCGTAACATCCAGCAGTATTTGTGAATCACATTCACAATCGAAAATATCAATCTGCCGGTCAATCACTGAATTGACCACACACAAAAATGATCCAAATTGTAATCTCCATGAGAATGCAACAACCCCGATCTCTTGATCCAACATCCAAACGTCTGAGCTCTAAGGGTCGATTTTTATCACTTACTTTCACTTCCCATGGTACAGCAGTCCGTTCAGTAATACACAATCCTAAAGTTTGCAGGTTCCACTCTGCTGATCGAACTCTGTGTAAGAAACCCTTGATAGGCAGACTTGTCTCTATCATCAAGCAGTACAATTGGCAGAGGCAGACAAGCAGATCCTGTGATGCACTGGTTCCCTGTTCAGGACCTTAGGACCTGTCCATTGCCAGATCAAGGGGTGAATGGCAGGAACTGAGCACCTCTATGTTCTGTACTGACAAATGGAAGCCTAACTTTACTTCTAATGACCACGTCATTTGCAAATAGTTTCGCCAACAGAATTCAAATTTTCTTAAGCTATATTCAGAATATACACTCAAACTGAATTAAGTACCTTCTTTATTATCATATACCAAATACACATCCGCACAATGGTGAATAAACATCTAGAGAGCCCTCATACAAAAGTTATTTATGTGAAGCTATCTACTCAAGGAGTAAAACGGTCGTGCAGTCACAGGCGTAAGAAATAGGAAAGTGGCTAATTGGGGCCATGTCATACACAGCCAGGGTTCCCTATGACAGCTCATGTAAGAAATGGTCAATTCTCCCACCACAGCCGAGAAGAGGTGTTTATTGGAATCGTGGAAAAGAGGCTCATTTGCCAATGAATATAAGTCGGAATTCCAGTTTTTGAGATTTAGACTTAGTTTCTCCTGGAACATTGGTCGACAAAAGCTCTCCATCCCGTGTGATCTTTAGCAGTCTTCTTCGCATCTTCCCAGTCGATTCCCATCTCCAAGTCTTGTCTACAGGTGCTTCTCCAGGTTTTCACTGGTCTTCCTCTGCTCCTCCTTCCATTTTCTGGCATCCATCCCATTGTCGTCTTTGCCGGGCGCTGTGGTGGCAACCGCAAGATGTGTCCGGCCATTCTTCTTCTCTGTCTGACGATTTCATCCATCTTCCCCACCTCTACCAACCTCCTCATTCGTGATATGATCCCTCCATGATATGCCCAAAATAGTTCGAAGGCATCTTTCATGGAAAACATTCAGTGAGATTCCTGCCGTTGCCTTCCGTGTTTCACTTGCGTATGTCAACGTTGGTATCACAATTGATCGGTACAAATGTATTTTGGTTTTTAGTTTAATGGTCCTTAGTGTCCATATCTTGCGCAGTCTTTGGAACACAGCTGCGGCCTTGCCTATTCTGGTTCTTACATCCACCTGAATAGGTAAGGCCGCAGCTGTGTTCCAAAGACGTTTTGAGTTATTAGAACCATATAAAATATATTCCCAGAAGAAATTCATTCACGAAGTTAGTTACCCAGACACTTTACAAAGGCAAGCCTTAACGTACATCAAACAATAATTAAAAATTAATAACTTCTACAGAGCAGAGCTGACTTAACTACATAAGTAAGCAAACTACTGAGGAGTGGAACTATTTAGAGAATTAATTAACTAATTTGGTAAGTAATAACTAATTGCATGCAAGTTCAGATACCTTCTTAATCTGTCGATTAATTCCTGTGAAAGTGACGCTAGGCACCTAATCGAAAATGCAGTTTCAATGTCTTACACTCGTAAAAACCTCTTTAGCTCATCAGAAAATGCTAAACACCAGAATCTGATTTATGAAGTAGTACCTTAAAATGGATATATATAAAACCGTTAGACCACTTCAGTCTATATGTAACATTCAGATGATGTATGCTGTGGCTGCAGCCAGGCATTGCCTACTGCTTGGACTACAGCATCACCGACACATCGTGTCAGCCATCTCATTTCTAACTTTAGTTAAATTAGCTTCATTCCTAGTTCACACAGACTGACAGAAGGATGTAACATTATATTTTGAAGTGAACTGGTCACTTTTAGTTTATGAACTGAAACTTTTGCTTAACTCTTTTAAAATTGTCAGTGGATCTATTTTGTACACCATTTGTATATGGATTCAAATTCGGCTGAATAGTGATAATCACCTATTCAGTACATCCCTATTAAGAACTCATTCCTATATTTCATATTCTTCCTCTTTCCTATTTGTCACACCTCAATATTAAGAGCGCTGCTGATATGAGCGGCGCTATATAAATGCTTGATTACATTACATTATATTGCATTATATGTCGCACAAATGTTAGGAACCTCTGGTCTAATGCATGAAACATCAAATGATGGCGCTTCAAAACCCAATGACAGTCGTAGGTCCATAGACAGAAGGTGAGTCAGTCAGTTCAGTCATTTTTCCAAAATAAGAAATTAATGATCCTAAATGAAGTAATTCAATCACCGTTATTCTGAGAGAGGCCGGAGAAGACACAAATTCTCTGTCAAGTTCTTTCTTCAGATGATCGATTGACTTTTTAACGTCCGGAAGAAGGCTCAGCTCCAGCTTTTGCCTAGAAATACAAGCCACAGCTATAATTTCCAGTCCTTAATTGTACAACACCAAAACAAAACAATATGTGGCATCATAAGCACTTCCAAAGTATTTAAAATATTCGAAAATACTTTAAACCCATCAAAAGTATTAAAGTTACTGTTTTAAATTGTTTCTGAACATCCATGCTATCTGTCAGCTGTCTATGGGAATCCTTTGGCTGGTTCCACACTAGTGCGTGGGCCCACCACTGATGACTCTTTACAGCTTGCTGTGCATAGTTTTTGCTAATAGATGCACTTTTTCTTGTACACTAGTTAACATCAATGAGGCCAGTGCAGAGGGCAACTCTGAGTAGATATCTTGAAGGGGTGCTATATAAATGTTTGATTACAATAAATATTCTGTGAGAATTCCACTCATCACTGGTGGTTGGCAGATGGAAACTGTCATCTTATAGATCAGGTTGAAGACAAATATATTTCAGGATACTCTCATAGAATGGCATCTAGCAAGATCCAATGCAAAGCAAGTAAAACTATTGAACACTGTATAGTTGATGGGAAGCTCAGATGGCGAGGAAGAAGACAGGTGAGCCATCCTCTACAATACAGTGCAGTTTTCTGATGAGGGCCCAACTGCTTGGAATAACCTCCCACTGGATCTTTGGCTCTTGCCTAGGAACTCTCCATCCCCTTTCCATTCCATTCTGAAATCTGTCTTATTTGTCCAAAATTGGACTAGGAGCGCCTCTGAGTAGATTTCTTGAAGAGGTGCTATATTAAGTTTCATTGATCGATTGATCCTCGCAAGAATGATTGACATTGGCAGCGACAGGTCGACACAGTTCCTGAAGAAGCTCAATAGAGGACCCTCCGACCCTTCCAGGCTACAAAGTGATCCCACAATTAACAATTACCAACTTTACTTCCTGCAAGTACCTAGACATCCACTCAGCAAATTTCAGCTTGAAGTCCCATCAGAGTCTAATTTCAACGAAGACAGAGTTATAAGGCTGGCTCATTGCAACAGTTAACATTCGGAGGCAGACTGTTTACCTTAGGGCTTCAGAGTTGGCGCAGTGCGCTCGGTGCGTCTGCACCATGGTTGTCGCGTTTGGCACGATGGCGTCGAGCCTTGGCACTCCCGCTATAAACAATAAAACAATCGGTTAAATCACAATATCAAGTATTACAATCAATCAATCGGCTAATTAGATCGAATCTGCAACTGCTGTATCAATCAATATGTCAAATAATCAAATCAATACAACTGAGATTTGATCATACAAATCCTATGAGTGCACTCTTGCAATAGCCTCATTAAGCCATCAATGGCAAACATTGCTCAGTTAACCATTACGAGTCAACACACCTTGTCACCTTGTGCTTTCAGTTCATCAAACTCTAGCTACTGTCATGGTAAAGCTTCTCCACTGCTTTCTCTCCGAGGTCGAGTCCCTTAATTCCTCCAGATTCATTCCGGTTCTTTCTTGTATCTCGTCCATCCATTTCTTCCTTGGGCGCCCTCGTTTTCTCTTTCCTTCTCCGCACGCCAACATCATTTCATTTTTCATCCCATTTGATCGCAAAACATGTCCAAAACACTCACAGTGGAATTAAATCCAAAAATCATTCCATCGACTATGAGTCATCTGAGGATCTGTTTCCAGTTCCATCTTTACGACCATAATCCACGCTTCCATCTTCCATAACGTTGACCACTGCAATTCCCTATCTGCTGGTCTTCCCAAGGCATGCCCATCCTCCCTTAAGTTGACCCTGCACAAAGCAGCCAGGCTCCTTGCTTGTCTTACTCTCACATTACTACCAACATGACAGATGTCCTTCCTACGCTGGCCTCCCATTGCCTCTACGAGGTATTGGATGCAAGAGGCTTCCGCTAGTAGACCCCAAAACTCAACTGGGTCTAGCTCCAGTCTCTGCAACTTTATGTGCCAACATCTTACTGCTGTCTCCTCCCACCCTCTCTGGTTTGCAGATTGACTTCATGTCCTTGTTCCCCGGGCAAGGACTGCTCTGACCCAACACCATGTCCTTGTCATTGTGGGCCCTTCTGTGTAGAGTGACTTACCCCTCAATCCATGTAGTAATATTTAAGTGCATACTTGGAGGGAAATCTCATTATAAAGGCTGTCACACTTTAAGAGCGCTTCTGAAGTGCTAGTACCACAAGAGGCGCTTTATAAATGCTCAGATACAATCAAATGATTCCTTCCAGTATATTTCTGTCAATAAGCTCAACCAAAGCAATTCATGACACAACTCAGGCTGAATCAGAAGATTCCAACTCCTCCATACCTTCATGAAGCTTTTCCGCATACAGATGCAGGGAGAGATTCCAGAGATGAATGAGGCTGGAAAGAAAACAATTCTTAGTAATAATATTAATAATAATAATCTTCATTTAATTTCAAACTGACAAACCGCAGTATGAGCGAATGATAAGTTTTTACAGGAGTCGAATTTAACCGTCGGCAGCCATGCAGGGTACCCATTACGTTATGCATCTCATTTTTAATAAATGCCGCAGTATGCAAAAGAAGAAAAGAAGTCAACCTTACGGGGATACAGGTATCAATCTCGGGTATCAATCTCTGTTCCTCAAGCGCCCCAGTGTGTTCACCACTACTCTACGACCCCTCTGTTCGAAGTCAAATAGAGTGGACTTGGAGGAACAAAAGCACACACCTGCAATAAGCCCTGTATCTAAGACTGTAGCAATCACTAAAAATGCAGATCATTTCAAAGGTTAAAGGCACAAGCTTTGAACCATAAAGTTTGAATTGCATCTGCCAAGATGAAACACTGGTTAACCTAAGCATCTGTTTCAGCTTACCTGTAATCACTTAGAAGAGCGAATTTTCATACGTTTCCTAAGCATTCGAGTATTAAGTATTCTGCTGGTGTTGCCAACTGGCCATTGCAGTCCAAAACAATATTATCAAATGTATTCAAATCAAATTACTTCCACAGCACACTATAGCGTTAATCTAAGCACCCGTTTCAGCTTACCTGTACCAAACTCAAAAGAGGTAATTTATATACTTATCCTAAACCCTTCAGTAGTAAGGTATACATTTAATATTCCTCTGGTGCTGCCACCTGGTCAATGCAGTACAAACCACATCATCCAATGTAATTAATTCCAATAACTTCTATAGCACCAATACAATATTAGTATGACAGCATCAATCGAAGGTCCTTCCAAGTAAAACAAGAACCACCAATTGCAATCTGCTTTGGAAAAACCTTCAGAATCTGTCACCAGGCCATGGATTCAACACAAGTAGTCAACACAAACTCACCTCAGAAGGTTAACCTTTCCACCATGATAGATGTTCTCCACATTTCTCTGCAACAGAAAATGACATTAAATGAAGCAACAATGACAACCAAACAACCGGATTTAAACCGTGAACAACGCGCTGAAAGTCCAATCACAAACAACCACTTAATCTGAGCCAGTAATCCCACCCTTAAAACCCCATCATTTATGGAAAACCACTTTCAACCACAAAATGTCTAATTACTATCATAAGATATCGTTAGCATAACATTTGTATCTTCATGTAATAATACAAAGATCAAAATAGCAACACTTCAGACAACAGGCCGAGCGCTAAACACATGACGTCGAGAGCCAAGGTTTGAGACATAGATGCTAATTGCTTTTATGATCTCAGCCATCATTTCATAAAAGCACCACTATTATAATGCCCAAGCATCAACCGGTGGTGCCGAGCAAATGTGAGTAAAGGACTTGTTTAAGATCACTACACAGTAACCATCTCAAAGGATAGAACTCTAGGAGTGCTAGAACAAAGAGAATAGAATATACCTCAATGTCATTCAGATTACATTGGCATGTCTGGCTATTTATATAGTACCTCTTGAACCTCGGGAAAGAACATAGTATGAAATGAGGAAATGGAAACAATACTCACCCTCTGTAGTTCCTGCTCGCATTTTCGAAGCAACATGTCCGGAATCTTAATATTCAATTCGGAGGCATCGATCCTGTACTTCTCGAGCGCTCCCTGGAGGATCGAATCGATGATCTCACGATCGAAGGACTGTGCAGCGTGGAAATCCTCAAACACTTTCCACATTCCTCTCACCTGCGCAGAAATTAAACGACACCTTTTCAATAGAAAACGTCACAGTCAATCCTGTCTTTAAATTTTTTAATTTTAGGCAGAGCCGGCGATCTTGTTTCACAGGTGGGGGACACCCAATGAGAGGGGTAGGAAATTTGGGGGACACACGTATAAATTGTCCCCTCTCTGTAAAAGGTTGTGGGACTTGTCCTCTCGACCCCCAGGGATTGCCGCCTCTGATTCTAGCACAAGATTCCAAATCGCTGCATCATCTGTAACAATGATGTATCACGATTAATTACATAAGTATTATATAAGTATTATTTATCACTCTATCATCTTACTGTGTACTATTTGCTAACTGATGTAAAACTAATATTCGATCATATGACATCTAAAATCACATAGGCCCACGCAGAGAGCACCTCTGAGTCTGAGTAGATATCTTAAAAGGAGTGCTATATAAAACCTGTTGACCAGTTAAAAAGGAATGATCTCCCACTCGCTCTGCTCTTTGCTTGTGGCCCAACCGTCAGGGTTTTACAAGTCCCTCAAGTCTTTATTCTTTAGTCGAGGCTCAGCTGGGAATGCTCCTGAGTAGGAGGTTCTTGAAGGTGCGCTATATAAATGCTCAGAATGAATGAATGTTCGATTATAGTAAGATCCGTCTTAATCAGTTCAACAGGTGAAGTAAGATTATTGCCATGCACGAAACATACCGAAAACATGGAGAGTAGTTGGTTAATTAAAGAATATTCTTATCCTAAGGCTTGACAAAATCCAACGCACCAACTACGTTGTTTCAAACAAAGCCAGTGCTTCAACAGACCTGCTGTATAATCTGAGCTCTTTTCACAGCTTGTATGTCGAAGTCGTAATCACCAACTCCAGATTTACGCTTCTGTTGCAACGTGCTACAACAAAAGCCAAACAACACATGCAACAACTACTACTGACAGTGAAATTCACGTGTAATCAGGTAGAACTCAATTCTTAAGCTCTAACAAAACAACAAGTCTTGTAACTCATAATCTACCCACAGCGCATTGCCTACCGTGTTTCTGCACTGGTATGGCGCTGTATTGATGGCCTGGCGCCCCTCTACCTGATTGAACTCTGCTGCCACACTGCCACTGTTGGACGCTGTGGTTTGCTGCGCTCTGCTGCGCAAGCGGAGTTGTCTGTCCCCCGTGCGAGGACTGCTGTCCGATAGTGCCGTGCTTTTTCATTGGCTCGTCCGGTGACCCAGAATGGCCTTCCAGTAGCATTGCATCTCACATCTACAGGTCAATCTGCTCTGTTTATCTCTGGCCTTAAGACTGTCCTGTTTGAATGTGGTTGAGCAGGAAGCGCTTCTGAGTAGAAGACCACCTTGAACGGGGCACTATATACAACTGCTATAGTAATAATAATAGTCAAAACCAAATCAAATGCAAACTTGGTAGTTACTGTAATTAGCAAATGATGTCTGGTGTAAAAAGCATCGACCTGCACAGCACAAAAGTCCATTCACAGTCATAACGATGTCCAGAGAGCCAGTCCTATGGAGTTTCTAATCAATTGATCGAACCCACACACAGCAGTTACTTACTAGACATCCTAAGCATTTATAAATAGCACGCAACCAACGAAGTTCCGGAAGTCGTCATACTTACAACCTTACTACCACAGAATTTCTGTTAAGGACACTCTAAAAGATGGACAATTACCTAACCTCACCTACAAAAAATAGACGGTTCAATGAAGAGGCCTGGAACTAGCAGGATTTCGCACCTCATCCTTAAAAACTGTGACTAACTTCTCCTGCTGTATAAAGAGAAATCATTCTGTTAACTGACCTGTGATTGGCTGATGTTCGGTCAGCCATTTTCTGCTTCTCTTCGTTGATCTGTCGCTCGAGATCTCGCAATTTCTTGATCTTACTGCGATAGTCCTTAATCTGCTCACTAAATCAGACAAAGCATCAAAAAGATATAAAGAATCACATAAAACAGACAACAATATTATTATCAATTAGTAACTTCTAAATAACTTTAGTAACCAACACTATCAATTACTAATTAGTAACTTCTAAATAACCTTTAGAAACTAAAAGTATTAATTAGTAATTCTAAATAACTTTAAGTAACCAAAAGTATCAATTACTAATAAGTAACTTCTAAATAACTTTTAGAAACTAAAAGTATTAATTATTAATTAGTACCATCTAAATAACTTTGAGTAACCAAAAGTATCAATTACTAATAAGTAACTTCTAAATAACTTTTAGAAACTAAAAGTATTAATTATTAATTAGTACCATCTAAATAACTTTGAGTAACCAAAAGTATCAATTACTAATAAGTAACTTCTAAATAACTTTTAGAAACTAAAAGTATTAATTATTAATTAGTACCATCTAAATAACTTTGAGTAACCAAAAGTATCAATTACTAATAAGTAACTTCTAAATAACTTTTAGAAACTAAAAGTATTAATTATTAATTAGTACCATCTAAATAACTTTAAGTAACCAAAAGTATCAATTACTAATAAGTAACTTCTAAATAACTTTTAGAAACTAAAAGTATTAATTATTAATTAGTACCATCTAAATAACTTTAAGTAACCAAAAGTATCAATTACTAATAAGTAACTTCTATAGTGTCTGTATCTACTGCACGAGACTTCAACCAATGAAACGTCAAATCCAAGCAATGTCCAGGTAAACAACAACCAGATGGTCCCTTCCAGTCTCAAAGAGGCAGGAAAATGAATAATAATACCCTAGCACTCCTTCATCTCTCTATAAATCTGCATAATTTATATAGCGCCTCTCCAAGAAAACTATGCAGAGGTGCTCCTGACCTATAGGCCCAGCAACACTCTGGCACTATCTGCACCCTGACATTGCCAGTCCCAAGCCTGGCCTAGAAGGAGGGCAACGCTAATGATCTCTATTATCACACAGTGTCGTTAAATTGCAACTACTACCGCCATTAGCAACGACCTGATAGGTTTCCCAGTGGAGACTTACTGTGCGAACTTGTTCCATTCCTCCTGTATATAGACAGAATCCTGAACTGTCTGAAGGAACCTCTGGCGCTGTCGAATACTACCAGCCATGAGTCCGCTAACGACTGCTGGAGCCATTGCACTGTTCTGTGTGGTCAGCACTGGGTGACCCAGATAATCCTTTATGCTTTTCGCCCCTACAGCCAATTGAGGCAGCAAATTAATTCAAAATTCAATTAATTATCTTTTTATTGATCCCAACAGCAGAACCTGTAAGTGAAATGTATACTCTGATAATTATTAGGAGTGGAAACAATAGGGAAGAACAAAGGTCCTACAAACAATTTACACCAGCGGTTCTCAACCTTTTTCGACTTATGGCCACTTTTAATTAGTCGGAGGACTTGATGGGCGACAATGTCAAAATTATTATTTTAAATTTCGAAGTGATATGAAGGAATTGAGGTTAAGGTAGGACTTATTGGATAGGGAATAAAAGAAATTATTAGAAGAAATTATAGCAGTGAGGAGATGAGTTAATACAAAATATAATAAATTATAATAGAAAATAATTATTCTGCCAAATATTCATTTATTGCACATATATTTTTTTATGTCTTTGATAGGTCGAGGGCCACCTTTTGGCCCGCGTGTCACATGCTGGGAATCTCTGATTTATGCCAATTAATTCAACAATCAATTCCATATGTTTAATATGATCCCAACAGAGGAATATTTGAATGAAATGCAGAAAATGAAAATCAAGAGGAGTAGGAAGTAAGGGGAGGAAAGCCCCAAAGGGACAGACAGTCCAGCTAGTCAGGTAACAGTCAGGGGTGGCGATCCCGGGGGTCGAGAGGACAAGTCAAGTCCCCCCACCTTTTACAGAGAGGGAACACGTTACACATGTGTCCACCCCACATTGCCTACCCCTCCCATTGGGTGCCCCCCGAACCTGTCCAACGAGATTGCCACCTCTGGTAATAGTGCAAAAGCATAATGTAATGTGATTTATGAAAGTGATCACAATTATGCGGCTCCTACATCACACAAGTGCTCGGTTGCAAACCTCACCTCATCATCCTAATACATCTCAGACATCAATCACTCTTAGTCGTAATAGCAAAGGAAGATAGATATCATCATTAGACAAATTAAATTATAAATAATAATATATCATTTAATTTCAAAATGACAAACCGCTGTATGATCGCAAGTACAGTACGAACGGATGATGACAAGTTATTACAGGAGTTTATTAACTTATTAACTGAATTTAACTGTATGGCAGCAATGCAATGCACCCATCACGCAATACATCGCCACGTAGCCAAGGCAGGACCACTCAACAAAGTGGTAGCTGGAATCAAACTTGATTTCTCTGCTCTGCATGCCAGTGTAATCAATTACCCCAACAGAAAACCAAGCTATAAGGCTTCAGAACAACTGCTGATCCCTGAGGGACTAGAAAATCATGTTCACTATATTCTGCTCTTTTGAAAGTATCCTGATATTCTGCAAAGTGCGTATTTACCATTTTCCTGGATCATGACTCGCTGTAGAACGTAACGGGAGAAGCAGAGCATGAACTGGTTGAACTTGTCGCCACCTGGTGACATGAAGAGAGATGAAACAATTCTTGGCAGATAGGAGTTGGCATCATCCTAAAGAAAACACGAACGCTTCATAAAAGAGGAAAACAAGAGTCAATCAACAGCACAAATAATTATTAAATAAAACCATTAGATGCATATGGCAATGGACGCCTTGCATGGCTGCCATCAGTTAAATTCGACTCTTCTAATAACTTGTCATCAATCGGTCGTATTATGTTCGTAATCATACGGCGGTGTGTCAGTTTGAAATTAAAAGAAAATAAGTATTATTATTATCATAAAGCTAGTAATATCCTGTTTCACATTGAGATCAAATTATATTTCTGGTAAAAGGCTTAAAGAGAATTTGTAAATGGTCAGAATCCATTTGAGAAGCCAGGTAGAAATTTGACAGATCAGAGATGTTTGTAGCCAAATAATTAATCTAATCAAATAACTTCTATAGCTAATGTAACCACATGACTTCCATAGCTATTCTAATGACTCAAATGGCTAAATAATGACTTCGATGGCAAGTAAAATCTGGACCTCCATAGTCATAATCAGCGGTGGTTTGGAGTCAGTTCGGTCAGTTTGAACCGTTAGTTCAAAATAATAAATATGCCTAAAATCAACTACTAATTTTTAAAAAATCAAAATTTTTTTAATTGAAAAAAATGTCCGTTTCTACAAATTTTTATATAAATTGCATAAATATTACTTTACAGTTTAGCCTTTCGGCAAAAATATAGCGAAATTCAGCTCTAAGCAAAAAAGTGAAACTCAGAACAACAAGTCACTGGCTAGATGTCACGCTAGTAGGAATTTTGTTGATTACCAGACTTTCTCATCTTTATTATAGAAAATCTTTGTTTATAACTGACTGGAAACCATTCCGCTTCTTCCAACGTGTGCTTTTTCGGTTATTTACTTCCCGTTATTAAAATACAAGTAACAAATTACTATTTTAAAAAGTGTCAATTTTATTTTTATTAGTATAATAATAAAACAATAATTTCCGGAAATGAAGCATAGCAACCAACTTTTTCTTAGCGATTTTAATTTTAAATTATGATGCCAGACCCCCTAATCGTAATTTGACTGACTGTGGCGGTGACCGATATGGCATAAAGGGACATACTAACTGCGAACCCTTTGTTACAAATTTGGCAATACACCGTTGGTCATAATGTTCAAGACATAAGTCTAGGGTCATAGCAAGAGAAATTACAACATGAAATCAGACACCCATACATTCCAGAGACCAGTTACTGTGGGAAAGGAAATGGAAACAAACGAGTCTTCACCTTAGACCCAAATGTCATCGAAGAATTAACAGACAGTAATTACATTGTCATTGCATTATCATGGACGGAGAAGAAGACAAACAAAGAGGTGTTCAGGAAGATTGTAGTTGAGAACGATGAGAGGTTGAAACAACAAAGAGCATTGAGAAGGAAACTGGTTTTTTTGGACATGTTATGCGATCAAATGGAATGGAAAAGGAAATGATGTTGGTGTGCGGAAAAGTAAAGAGAAAATGAGGGAGCCCAAGGAAGAAATTGATGGACGAGATTCAAGAAAGAACTGGAATGAATCTGGAGGAATTAAGGGACGCGACCTCGGAGAGAAAGCAATGGAGAAGCTGTATCATGACGGTCGCTAGAGTTCGACGAACGGAAAGCACAAGGTGACAAGGAATGGCATTGTAATGATCTGCCCAAGGTGGATTTTGAACGAACAGTCAGGAAAGATCCATGAAAGCATGCTCTTACAAAACATAGGCTGGAGACCCACAATGTCAATGGCAGTCATTATTATCTAGCAAACAGATGATAAAGACAACCAGTTGAACACAGATTGGCATTACGTACTTTTGCGATCTGACCCAACCAGTTGTTGCAGACCTTTCGGAACATTTGTTCCTCCTTCTTATCTCTCACGTTCCAGCAGTCCCTACAGAACACACAATCAAAAATCAATCAAAACTAGTCAATTAAGAAAAAGCCAGTCCAAAGTTGCCAAACCAAAGTCAATGAAGCTCCATTCATCCATACATCCACCCACGTAATTTATATAGCGCCACTTCAGGATAACTATTCATAGGTATTGCAGCGTATTGTATTTTCGTTTATTGAAATAACTTGCTGTCAAAACGCAGCAGGCATTCCCAAACCCGGTCCAGCCAAAGAGGAAAGCTTTGAGAAGTTAATAGAAAGAGCTAGACAGGTCCTGCGCAAGAGAGAGCACAGGCCAGAGGGAAGGCAATGAGTGAGACAACCTAACAATTCAAAACAATTGATAGAACGTCAAATCCATATTTAACTGATCAATTAATCAACCAATTGATCGTCAGAAACTACACTACTAAAACACCAATTAATCACTACAAATCAATCACACTATCAATCAAATAACTCAATCAACATCTGTTCCTGTTAAGCCAAAGCAGGATACAGTAGCCGATTGAATGAGGGATTCACCTTGCAACTGGTAGGCCCTTTAGGCATAGCTTCAAGCCTCCAATGGGGTGACCACTGTGTAGAGATCTTGAGCAAATCCTTCAGACCTTCACCCACAATTGTTCAGGGCCGTTCTGCCGTATGGTAGTGTGTGCACTTCTGAACTTTTAACGGAGGGCAATATCGAATACAATTGAACAGTATAATAGTATACTGTACTTTACGCAGAGTGATGTACTTTACCGGAATTCCTCCTGACATCTATCCTCATCAAGTCGGCTGAAGAGAAATCGTGCGACTGCCTCAAAGCCCTTCTTGTTTGGAAGCAAAAACATGTCTCTGACAAGTTCAACATAGACACCACAACTGATTTATAAGCAACACAGTCAAATGAGGCAGTAAAGGTAATTGCTAGTTTATATAGCGCCTCTTCAAGAACAGTCATCAGAAGTGTCTACAGACCGATTATACATGACTGTTATGCTATAATGAGGCTGTTTTATAATAAGTTTATTAAATAATGAGGCTGTTTGACATTTGTTTTATAATCAGGTTGCTTAATAATCAGGTTATTTAATAATCACGCTATTTAATAATCAGGTGACTTAGCAATCAGGTTATTTAATAATCAGGATACTTAATAATCAGATTACTTAACAATCAGGTTATTTAATAATCAGGATACTTAATAATAAGGTATATATTTAATAATCAGGATACTTAATAATCAGGTTACTTAACAATCAGGTTATTAATAATCAGGATACCTAATAATAAGGTATATATTTAATAATCAGGATACTTAATAATCAGGTTATTTAATAATCAGGTGACTTAGTAATCAGGTTATTTAATAATCAGGATACTTAATAATCAGATTACTTAACAATCAGGTTATTAATAATCAGGATACCTAATAATAAGGTATATATTTAATAATCAGGATACTTAATAATCAGGTTATTTAATAATCAGGATACTTAATAATCAGGTTATTTAATAATCAGGATACTTAATAATCAGGTTACTTAATAATCAGGTTGTTTAATAATCAGGTTGTGTCATAAATATAATCAGTGATATTCTAAAGCTGAACCATAGTTTGGATATATGTCTTTGATAGAGTAATGTAGTAATAATACAGGGCAATGTAAAGTAAGTCTATGCGACAAAGTAAATCACATCAGGTAAGGCAAATTAAGTAAAGAATTGATTTGGTTAATAAGTAACCCAATTAAATTGCAACTGAAGCGCAAGAAACGTCAGCAGAAGAACTTACTTACACTTCCTGCAACAATAATAATTACAAACATCCCATAATACAACCAAAATAAATTATATTGTATTCATTACAAACATTTATATAGCACCCTTTAAGCATATAATCAGGCATATATACCGCATAACAATGCACATACGTATGCATGCATTGTATATACACAAACAAACATAGCATTTTTTTAAACTGGAATGCATGAATGTAACATATCTTACTTGTTAAACGGAATTCTGTATTTTTTCTCCATCGGTGCCGGCTCAAACCCAAGCAGCAGGAGATTGGCGAAAAATATTTCCGTGACGTCACATGAATCGGATGATGATGTCATCTTGGCTGCATTTGGGAAAGACTCGGTCATTGTCAATTCAAATGGTCTGTTCTGCTAGTAAACCTTCTGAAAAAAAGACAAAAGGGTAAAAGTATTTATAACCACTGTGACCATAATACCAAAACAGTTTGGTGGATGACAAGTAGTTCGCTGACAAATGATTTACTGACAAATGATTCACTGACAAATGATTCTCTGACAAATGATTCTCTGACAAATGGTTCACTGACAAACGATTCACTGACAAATGTTTTACTGACAAATAGTTGACGATAAATGGCTCATAGACAAAGGGTTCATGACCAATATAGAAATTGGATTGACGATAAAAATAGGTGAAAATGAGAAGAAGAGTAGGTAACACCAGAAATATCGTGCAACTTATAATGAGGAAAAAGGTAAACCTGTTTGGACACATTTGCAGAATGAAGGACAAAAGGCTGGTGAAGACCGTGGTGTTTGGAGGTATGGACAGAAAAACAAAAAGAGGACGGTTATGCAGGGAATGGATCGACGACATCAAAGAGTGGTGTGTGGAAGAAATTTACGTGTTCACAAGGAAGACGCAAGACCGGAAGACTTGGAGAAGATGTGTTGAAGTTGCATTAGACACTCACAGGCAATGAGCCCAAAGAATGATGATGATTATACGTCATTTGCTTCTGTACATCGATGCGGACAAACCGTGCCTTCTCATGCATTGGACCATCATACTGGAACGCTCTTCCGTTACAACTTTGCAACATTGCACTGCTTGCATCCAACTTTTATAAATTACTCAAATCGCATTTGTTTAGATCTGGGTAGCTACGTTTAGAGAGGTTCTTATAAGGCGCTATATAAATAGCCTAATACATACATACATGATCATCTATTTGGAAAGAATTACTTTCATCAACCCAACTACATGATATATTAAGCTAGCAATAGTATGTACCTCTCTGGATCCTTCTGAAATCCGAAAAAGCTCAATTTCTTCTTTCTTTTCACATTAAAGTAAGTATTACTACAGTAAACAACAGTGCACCCCATGCGATTGTACGCCATCCATCGTTGTCTTTTTGCCATGTTACCATTGATTACAGTAGTCTACACAAAAAGAGCCTCGAGCAGCGCACATGTCAGTTATAAGGGATATGTGGCTTGATCGCAGGTCAGTAGGTAAAAAAAGCAATTTACATCATAGGATGTCGCTGGTAGGTGGCTGCACTCTATTTGATAATGTCACAGGCGGCCATATTTTTTTACCAAGTCACCTTCGACCGGAAATCAGTCTTAACGTCAAACGTGTACCCAGTGCACGGTTACCACTGGACCACCATAAACCATTACCCACAAAAAAACATGCAGTCAAAAATAAGGCTAAAGGCTACATTTTAAACTAATCTGACTGCATTGACTCTGGATAACGAATTATTTGCGGTTCTTAGGTCCTAACACTTGCCAAATTCTTGAATAAACAACATTACAATCATACTATCGTGAAATTCAAATGTTACACGGCATTACATTAGAGCGATAATCAAGTGATGAAAAAGGTTAAACTCACTAAATTGAAAACCCCCGACAGAAACACGTCTCGTAAAATAACGTTTTCACTTCCAAGACACACCAAAATAATGTTCCTTATACCGATGTGTCCTAACATGCAAGACACCAACCAGGTCATAAAATTAGGTCAAGCACGAAGCTGAAAACTAAGTCTACTGAATAAGAGACAAAACGAACAGATAACGGATTGATTACGAAAATATATAAAGATACAAACCTGCACATATAGGAGATTAGAAACAGCAAAATTTTACAGAAAAATCATTTGAAAAGGGGTTTTGCGCAAAACATTTCGAACTACACCGCCATTATAACCAACCGGAAAATAAAATTTGTGTAAATTTTATAGCGCCATGATTATAACTATTGTTATGATTTCATTTGCTTGAATCTGATCACGGTGCTCGCCTGAAAGTCATCCTGAGATGAAGATCGTAGTCCTCATCTGGATTGGAAAGATGAGCATGGTGACGTGATCACGAAGAGTTCTAGGTGTTTGATGAGCTTCACCTCTAGATGGAAACTGGTTAATAATCCTAGAGCGAACCACTTCAAGTAGTCCTACTACTTGGAGTGGTTCGCCAAAATATGATTCGTCGTGATATCTTCGCTAACTCTTCCTCATGCTGCTTCTACCCAACACCGGCTGTTAGCGCATAATATTTCATTAAGGTGTACTTTATCTATTACAGTATAAATTTTGTAATCGAAATTGGGTTTGAATTATTGATATTTTTCTGTTGAGCGCTGGACAAATTCTTGTCTGTAAATTAAGTAATGCATTGTGTATTCAACACCATTTAATTTAAAAAGAATGATTTGATTGGAAAAATAACGATATCCTGACGATGTCGCAGTAGTTGGCCAAGAGATAAATTATTAATATTAGTATCGATATGAAATTCTCTTAAGTGATGCACATAGTGACTTCCATACTTACGGCTGTGTAAACTTCCGGATTAACTAACTCACGATGCACGTGTTTTTAGAATCGATGCTTTCGTAAAAATATAATGTCGCAAATAATTTTCCTGCAAACATCCCTGAGATCGCCTGCTTTCAGTCTGCGATCAAAAACGTTATCAGGAGCACGGCGTTTCGGCTACGGTAAGATTTAGCTATTTGCAGGCAGTAAATTAGCAGCCCTACGTTTGAAAAATTCGCCCTTGTTTCTTGGTGACAAGGTCAGCGCTTACGCAAACAAAATAAAGGTTTACGTTGGTTTATGCTGCGCTATGAGATGACAAGGTGCTAAATTCTGGGCTTATAGTGTCGATTGTGGATCTGCATGTGAGGTCGAACCTGATAAGTAATGACGATTAGCAATAGAGAACATTGCATCACATTACTTTACGTTTACGCATAATCAACATCTAGCGTCGTAACAGGTACACAAGTGTTACGATTTCTCACATCCATTTGCTGAGTACATTTGTTCACTTTCTATTTCATTTTGTGTACATAGCAGGACATTTATTTCACAGCATGTAAAAACGGCATCACTTGATGTTTACATAGCATTACGTAATGTTTACATAACGTTGCTCGATGTTTACATAGCATTCGGTGATGTAACGTTGCTCGATGTTTACATAGCATTCGATGATGTAACGTTGCTCGATGTTTGCATAGCATTCGGTGATGTAACATTGCTCGATGTTTACATAGCATTCGGTGATGTAACGTTGCTCGAGGTTTGCATAGCATTCGGTGATGTAACGTTGCTCGATGTTTGCATAGCATTCGGTGATGTAACATTGCTCGAGGTTTGCATAGCATTCGGTGATGTAACGTTGCTTGATGTTTACATAGCATTCGGTGATGTTTAGATAACAATTACTTGATGTTTACTTATTATTAATTGATGATTGCCTGCATTACATGATGTTTGCATCTGGTGCATTTTGCTTGCATTGCATGCTGGTTGCATCGCATTATATATACCATTGTGCTGTGGCAATGTTTACCTGGCATTCTTTGTTTAAATTGTGTCAATTTATGCACAGGTGATGTCAGTACCTTTGCAGGTGCTCGGTTGTATGCGTCTAAGGTGAAACCAGTGACCCAGGTGCAGATTAGGCGGGTCAGCGAGGTCAATCCTGCCAACAACGATATACGAAAACGATACTTAAAAGGTAACCTTTTGTCTGTATGCATCTACGTATGTATGCATGTGTGTATGTTAAGGTATGTATGTATTGTGTGCATGTATGCAAATGTAATTATATGTATGCAAATGTAATTATATGTATGCAAATGTAATTATATGTATGCAAATGTAATTATATATAGGCAAATGTAATTATATGTATGCAAATGTATTTATATGTATGCAAATGTAATTATATATATGCAAATGTAATTATATGTATGCAAATGTAATTATATGTATGCAAATGTAATTATATGAGTAGAACTGTACCGATATCACTTTTTGCCGATTATGCCGATGCCGATTATTCATTTGCCGATACCCGATTATTTTGCCGATTATTTAATTGATTTAATTGTGTTGCTCAAGATGTCCGGTTCCAAATATAGACCTACTGCTACTGCCTATTGTTATGATACAAGCAAACACTGGCTCTGTAGGAGACGTATACATGTAGTTGGGGACTAATCCTAGGCAGCCAAAACAGACTAGGCACACCATCCGCTGTCGACCTAGCATGACGGAGGAGAGGAAAGATAATCCATGTAACTAAACGCCTTCTTCTAACATGCCAATGAGGTCATTCACTCCCCAGACAGGCCACGTTTAGGACTTGTCAATTTGGCCTAAAATGACATGATTTTGCGCAGGGTAATTAAACAGGCACTATGACTCACTCTGCACAACAGGCTACAGCTGTAGACACTTTCCCACGGTACTAGCAGTCTAGCACAATGGTTATTTGGTGGTCTGAAGTAGAAGCCCGAGTTCTCACGCTATGGGAAGCGAACAGAATGCTGTCCTTCACAGACCCAATGATGTTTCTGTCATCATTTTGCTATTAAAGAATGAAAATAATATTAGAAAATGAAACAAGGAATTTTTAATATCGGCGCCGATTATCTTGTCGATATCCAATATCGCCGATATCTCTATAATCGGTACAGCTCTAGTGCAAAGGACTCGCTCAAAGTCCCTACTCAGTTACGGCTTCTAATGAGATGCTTTGTGTGTTTTTTTAAAGATCTCATTGTGACAATCGAACAGCTGCACAGAACAAAACTATCCGAAAACTGCAGTAAGACGTCGGGATTGGAGGAAAATTCCAATAGGTCGCATACCTCCTCCTCACGTCTCCATCCAGACTCCATTTCGCATCCTCCGTCATGGACTTCCAGCATCGAATCCTTTTCCCGACAGTTGCGCCAGTTCCAAGCAATTCCAGAAACACCAACGTTACGATCACCAGGGAATGTCATTGCAGGTGAAACGGTAATTGCAGGAACTGTCGCCTTGATCGAGAACAAAATTCCTTCAACGAAGTCTTCTCTTGCGAGTCAAGGAGACGTCATGAAAATATCCAAACCGTTCAGACGGGCCGCTAAAAAATCACGAACTATCGTTTCACAAACGGACTCACGCAAGGTGGAGTTCACGAACTCACTCCTAAACGAATCTGTGGTTACAAGTCTCGATTTAAATTCTGTTGCTGAGGATTTTGACAGCAATTTAATTTCGGATCTGCTCACGGAACAGGACGGCGTACTTGTTAATAAAATTATGCCGACGTCATCGTTGGTCATTGACGATCATGACGTCGTAGCGGACGGTTTAGAAAATATTGATGCGGACTACGATATTGTTGGTAGTCGAGAGCTTCTGCCAAAAATTATAGACTGCAGCGCGTCAACTCGTAAGAGGTCGAAGAAGCAGAAAATGCAGGAGGAGATTTCTACGAACTCCAGAACAGTGCGATCGAAAGGAATGCCGGTGTGGTCCCAGGAGGATCTTAGGAGCCCAGATCGCTTGAAGATGGTTCTCGATCGAGTTGCCAGCCTCCTAAAACCGGATAAGAAGGTGTTGATCGAGCAGGCGAAGGAGCTGGAAGTGGAGGCGAAGGAGGCGATGTATCTGGAAGAACTGTCGTCATATGTAGACCTCTGCATTCAGACGAACATGGTAAGGAAATGAGAAGGATTGGTCGGATTCTCTGGCTCTTTATTGTATTGGGTTGTTGATTTTCAACCGGGTATGGTTCGATTGAGTGAATTCTAGGAATGACTGAATGGATTGAATTCTCTGTGTGCTGTGAATTTTATAATACTATTCAACTGTATTTTATACAATACAACTGAACAGATGATGAGAAGCTAATACAGAAGTCGAATCCAATTTTTGGCAGCCGTGCAGAGCGCCCATCACATTATGCATTTGATTTAGCCACCTGGCAATGCTGTCACCTAGCAAAAGAAGGATTAGTCAGTCAACATTCCTTCTTGACACTGATTCTTAAATTCTGTCTGAAGTGTTATTCTTATTACACGTAAATCAAGTGTAATCGAGAATTTATATATCGCCCCTTCAACGTATATACTCAGAGGCACTCTCTGCGCCAGCCTATATGATGTTAAATGTCATTACTACAGAGTGTATTACAATAGTGTGGTGCTGTGGCCGATTGGTTAGAGTGGTCAGCCTGTAAGGCTCAGTGTGCGCTGAGTGGGCGGGTTCGAGCCTCATCCGGGGCGTCAGTCACTGTGTAGGGACCTTGAGAAAGTCCTTTAAGCACAATTGCTCTGCAGTGCAACTGCAATTGCGCCGTCGAGGCTTGTGTGCACTTCTGAGCAAAATATTTTGGAAGAAGAGCAGTATCAAATTTCAGAATGAATAAAAAAAACAGCAAAACAGTGCACTGTAAGCTGAAAGAGTCGCCAGTGGTGGGCCCATGCACAAGCGTTGGACCAACCAACAGATTCTCGTCGACAGATGGCATGGATGTTCAAAGTCTCAGATGTTTAGATTACTTTACTGCAAGTAAATTGAAATGTTTCAATCTCTTTCAATGTAATCGTTTTAGCTGAAGAATGCACAGTGGCTGCTCACAACGGGGTATCTTCACGGCAAAACGAAAGGAAAGAAAAAGCTACTGCGCGGTATTCGACCCGTCCATGACATCTCAATATACAATAAACTGATGCGTGCCTGGGCCAAACAGGTTTCAATTCTGTGTTTCATGCGTGACGAGTAATGTAATGTAGTGTAATTGAACATTTGTATAGCACTGCTCTGAATCCACAGTAGTACTCTCAACAGTATTCTGTGCTTGGGACAGAGAACATGGAAGTCTTAAGATGTCTCCGAAACTGGGAAGATGAGTGTGACGGGATCTGGTGGAAAAGATTGCAATATTTTCCGTTAAGAGTTTGACACTGAGGATTTTTGGTATGAAATGTTGTATTGGATATGTTGATAGGGGTTGAAAAGATGGATTTAGATATACTGGATGCTTTTGTTAATCAGAACACTTTATGGATAATGTAATCTATGTGTCTATGCAATTTATATAGCACCTCTTTAGGATAGCATTTCAGAGGCACTAGTGGCCCAGGCAAAGAGGAAAGTCTTGAGAAGTTTGTGGAAAGAGCTAGACAGCTCCCACAGGTCAGAACAACCCAGGTACCCGTCGACCCGCGCGGTCGACCCGCGCGGTTGGGTAACCTATCGCGGGGATATTTTGTTAGGAAATGTAAAAAATTGCGCATTTTTACAGAATGTCGTTACCCGAGAACCGATTTTCATTGCCCGGGCACTCAGCCAATATGACCAAGGGAATATTTCCCATTTGTCTTGAGGCTAAGTGCCTTTTTGTTCTAAATGAAGTGTCTGTTTTTTTGCATGTTGAAAATTTATGTTTAATTTCTAACTGATTAATGGATAAAAAAGCTTTGATGTTCTATATTAGGGAAATTTGGAGGCGATCCGAAAACTGTTTCTGCAAATCGAAGGTCTCGATCTGAGGCCTTCATTCTTGTCTTTTGCCATTTGTCTGGAATGTCTTGGTCGACAAGATGTCGTCAGTCGTGACGTCATTAGTCATGTCATCCAGGACGTCAAGAATGCCGTGAGTTGTCAAGCTTTGTTGTGAAACTAAACATTATGTTGTCTATTGTGTTGGCATCCTAGAAGTAGCTAAAGCACCATAGAAGTACTTCTAGGGTGCTTTAGTTACTTCTAGAAGTAACTAAAGCACCCTAGAAGTTCTATGGTTAGTTACTTATATGTTTAGTTACTTCTAGAAGTAACTAGGAATGTTACTTCTAGAAGTAACTAAAGCATCCTAGAAGTACTTCTAGGGTGCTTTAGTTACTTTTATGGTGCTTTAGCTACTTAGCTAGGATGAGAGAAAAGAGATATCTATGTAACTGGACGCCTTCTTCTATCAAACATGCCAATGATGCCATTCCCTCCCCACTTTTAGGACATGCCAGTTTGGCCTAAAATACCTGCCAGCAGCAAGATTGGGCCAGCAGAGAAGACATGTGTCGGGTGTGCCCAGGGTAATTACTACGACTCACTCTGCATAACACCTATGTTGACACTTTCCCACGCTTACTGGATGTTCTTAAGTAGCCACGCTCAACGAAGCCTGAGTTAACACGCTGTGGGAATGGAACGAAATGCTGTCCTTCACCGACCCAATGATGTTGCTGTCGTCATTTTACTTTTATAGACTGAAAATAATAATATAAAATTTAAAATTCTTTTTTTTATATCGGCGCCAATTATCTTGCCGATACCCGATACCGCTAATATCTCTATGATCAGCCATCCGATTAATCGGTACAGCTCTGATATATGTTTAAATAATTTAATTCTAGGAATGATAAATGAATGGTATTTGGGTTGTTAATTAATGCTTTAAGTTAATTAACGTTGTGAATTGTTGAGTGCCAGTTTTCCAGATGCAGCGGTTATATACGACACATTCTTTCGTTGGTGCATTTCAGGGTTTTGAACTTGAGAATATTTTCATCGAATGTAACTTTGTCGAAGAGGACAAGGAATTTGTTTTAAAGGCAAGTTATTATCAATTAAAAATCTTTGATTCTTTACGAAAAATCTGGACAAAAAATGGTTGGAAATCATATCAGTAGTCAGAAAGGAACAGAAATTCACTAAGAATTTTGCAGAAATTAATAGAAATTGGCTGAATGAATCAATGAACTTGATATATCGCCTCTTCAAGAAATCGACTCAGAGTCTCTCTGCGCTGGCCTACATGATGTTAAATGTCATTAGCGCCGCAACTGTTAGAACAGTAAGCAAAGCAGTTACTGTAAGCTAAAAGAGTCACCAATGGTTGGCCCACGCACAAGATTCCCGTCAACAGATGGCATGGATATTTGGAGTCTTTGGGGTCAAGCTGCGCCGAAAGGGTAGAGCGGCAAATGTGACCAATTTGGTCGTTAACAATTTCCTTAGAGTTATAGTTTTAGTTTTGTCAAAGGTACTAATTATGTGTTTTCCTGGCAGCTCAAGAATTAGAATGTATTGTGATTGCACAGAGATATCTGCTTCCCACATACTTCCTAATTTTTTTTATGCCTGAATATTTCATTTTCTGAATCTAATATTTCATTTCTGAGGGTTATTTTATAACAGTTGAAGCTTTCGTATGGTTTTAAATTTAATTTTTCAATCATTTTTGAATGCAGGCGATCCGCCAGGTCCATGCGGACTTTGATCCAAATGTTCGATCTATCCAGACAGACTATGTCTGTCCACTGCTGGTCGATCTCAATACAAAGAAGGAGGTAAGTACATCTTTGATCTGAGCGGATGATAATCTGGTCATCCGTCTTTCATCTTGATCTGTTATAATAGTTTTCTGTTTTTTTCTGATCTCTATAAACTCATTCACTGCCCAGGCTGTGATGGTGCAAGTCCAAAACCTGTAACAGGAGGAGGGTAATCAGGGTATCTGATATGTTGTGGTTGCAACCTGTCTTCTTCTTCAATGGATTCTGATTTTTGATGTTGTTTCACGCTAATAGACCATCGACTGATGTTCTCAGCATCACGATTGCGGTGCTATAGAAGTCATTAAATTAGATTTAGGAGTATAGTTATCTATAGCATCACGATCGAATGAAATGATGCTAACATAGGTCTATTGTGTTACCATTTGCCTTGTAAAAGTAGTCTGTTGCCATTGGGCATTACTTATGATTAAAAGTAACCATTTACTCTTGAAGCTAATACAGAATAGTAGCTGCTTGCAGTAACATGTTACAGTTAATGCACTAATGCACAACAGTGTATAGTGTAATGTACTAGATTGATATAGCACACTTTTGTAACCCCGTTTATCAGGATCACTGATATGCTAGAACAATGTGAAGTACTGTCTATGTTGGTTGTTTGGTTAGTTGCAGTTTAACGACACTGTGTGATAACAAAGAACATTAGCGTCGCCCTCCTCCTTTATCTAGGATTGGGACTGGCACTGCTTGACTGTTGCAGAGTTTATTGTCTATGTATGTTTGTGTGTTCGTGACTCAGCTCACAACTAATCCTTTCCATGGAGTCATGAGCCTCGATCGCCTGACGAAGAAAGCCACACAGCAGATCGAGATCGAAATGACCGATCATGTGATCATCGACTCCGTTCAACCGAGTCCTGTCCTGACGGCCTCTGTGCTCGCTGCCGTGAGTCGACTCGAGCCCTGATAATAATTTTTTATGTAGTTGTTTCAATTTTCTTTTTCATTTTCTATTAATTTATTACTGTTTTTCATCCTTATTTTGTTTTTCTTAGACCAATCGAGTACATCTAGGCTTCAGATTCAAAGACTGAGTCTTAGGAATTCTGATTGACAAGATTACCTTCAAAATACTAAATTATTTTTACAATGGATTCCATGATTTACTATTATTGCACCATTTTTTCTGTGATTTGACTTTTACTTTGATTTTACTGTGATTTTCCTATGAATTTACTGTGAATTTAGTATGATTTTAATGGGATTTTCCTATGATTTTACTGTGACTTTACTATGATTTTGCTTACAATTACATTATGGCACCATTATGGCACGGCACAATACAAGTGATTGGAATAGGTTATGGAAGATCATTCTTAATATTTACTAACATTACTTGACAAATTGCAACTCTTTAATGATATGGCTGCTTCATTAGCAAATAAAAATAAAATAACGGATCGAAGTGAAACGGAATTGTTTTTTTTATTTATTGGTAGAGAGAGAGTCTCTCGAAAGCAAAGGAAAAGTGGAGGACAGCCGTTAAGCGCGCATTCATTACAAGTCGACAGCACGTACAAGCTTACAGCGCCAGTAATTAATTAAATATTAACAAATTAAGTAGTTATAACTTTTGTGGCACTGACGTGTAATGCACATGTCATTAACCAGGTGAACATCAGTTTGCTCAGATACAGAGACAATGTAGGTGGGATAAGCAGAGAGTTGATGTGTGGTAAGCTGACAACCTACCTGGGATAAGCAGGCAGCTTGCATTTGATAAGCTGGCAGCCTACCTGGGATATGCATTCTGCTTATGTTTCATGAACAGACAGCTTACATGGGATGAGCCGACAACTTAGGTGGAATAAGCGGACAGCTTATTTGGGATTACGAAAGGCAGGAGATTCCATCCGTTCTCTGATCGTCTGCTGTTGCTATGGCAACATGAGTTATCGTGTAGCTCAGTGCTTCCCATTTATTTATTAAATTTGTAATGTAAAGGTCACACCAAAAGATTTGAGATAAATTTGGCAGGAGCGGGGAATTACTTTTATTTGATTAAATCGAAATAACCTAGACACCATATTGGGAAACACACGTGTAATGCATTTTTCAGCTGGTTTTATTTTGCAGATGATTCGAGCACTTCCCTGTTTCCATACCTGAAGCTGTGGAATGTGGATGTTTACGTAGATCTCTTGATGAAGGTTGTCTGTCTCCCTGCTTGTCTGGTCGTCTCTCTGCGTATCATTCTGTGACTGTCTCTCTGTTTGTCTGGTTATATCTTTGCCTGGCACTCTATGTCTGTCTTTCTGTCTGTTTTTTATCATATCTTTGGATTTATATGGCGACTGGTTATATGGAGATATGGAGATGTTTATGTTACGACAAACAAAAGTGGAGGAATTTTACAAGATCAATATCATGTTTGTAAAAATTTTGTTGTCATTGTCATGTCCTGCCCCAACTACAACCCCCTCAGCCACTGCCCATGACTGCATAATCTCCCAACCAGATCCACCTACTCCTCCCTTCACCCCATTGTCCATGACTGCATAATCCCCAATGAAACCACCCTACTCCTCCCTTCACCCCATTGTCCATGACTGCATAATCCCCAATGAAACCACCCTACTCCTCCCTTCACCCCATTGTCCATGACTGCATAATCCCCAATGAAACCACCCTACTCCTCCCTTCACCCCTTGCTAATGTTTGCTCTATCTTCTAACCAGGCCGACCTAATGCTTGTTCTGTTCCTATGTCCATGATTACAGAATCCTCTGCCGACTGTCTTACATGCAAAACATTTGTAGCCAGGATGCTACAATTTACTTTTCAACTAATTGTTTTATGTCTGTACACCAATTATCAATTGGTAAATCAATATTATACTTGTATTGTATTTACATATTTATATAGCTCCTCTCCCAGTACAACCTAATCAGAGCTTGTGCTTTCAGTGCAAAAAGTAAGCATTGAGAATATGGGCAGAAATAGAAACATGCCCAGTTAAAAAAACTTACTTACTCATTGTTGAAATTTGTCACACAGGAAGTGGAAATGCTTGGCCAGGACATGGCCGTCTACAGTCCGTCATGTACGATCCTCCACTACCGTCTAGGGGAGAAGCTCTACCGTAGATTCATCGTCCAATCACGCATTCGCAGCAAATACATCGAAAAGGTAGACGCCTTACGGTCGCAGTCATCGGCTCTCGTCATGAAATTATTACAAATTATTATGGCTCTTCTAATGGGCCTTTATGATGTAGTTGTGGCCAACTCTTTGGCCTGCCTCCTGTTTGCTTCCCCTGCATGATCAGACTTTGATAGTGCTGGCCAATGCAAGAGTCTCAACACAATAGCAAAAAATGCTGTGGTTCAAGTTTATGCCTTTTGACCAGGTGACTTTTGACGACCTCTGCGGTCGTGCAGATTCCTCTCTTTTCTCTTCTGTGTTACCCTTGCCATGTTCTCAGTTGTCTTTTGCCTTCTTTAAAGAATGTTGTCTATTCACTTCATCCTTGATCACGCCATTGAGAGATCTCACGTGTTGACGCGCTAGCACAGGGTGGTTTTATCACCTGCTTGCTATACCATACCTTGTTACCTTGTACTGACATTTCTCTGAAATCTGGCGATCGTCATGATCAACCCTCTCCATGTCTTTCTTTCCGAAGTTGAGTCCCTTAATTCCTCCAGGCTCATTCCAGGTTTTTCATGTATCACATCCATCCATTTTTTCCTTTGGCGCCCTCTTTTCTTCGTTCCTCCTCCACATGCCAACATCATTTCCTTTTCCATTCCGTCTGATCGCATAACATGTCCGAGAAACCCCAGCTTCCTTCTCAACGCTGTTTGTTGTAACGTCTCATCAATCTCAACTCCAATCTTCCTCATTATTTGGTATACAGAAGAATTTATTCACATAGTGATCATAATTGCTATTACTTGCTTTTTCACTACTCCGAGGACGTCTGTTTTGTGATTGCTTATTATGATTATTTTGATATTGAACATTCTTTCACTATTCATATCTGATGTTCCCGCAGTGTGTCTGCAGGCGGTTCAATAGAGTACATACTTACTTACTTTTGCTGCTGTTATTCATTTCATCATTATTTTTTGTAATCATGCGATCAGCCTTAATTGATTATTTATTTTGTTGTCATGACAGGTTCAGTGCTTGTACAAAGAATATGGAATGCGATACAACGACAAAGGCATTCGGCAGAATCACCGCGAAATGTGGATGGATGTTATGTCTCGCATGAAACTCGACAACTACACGGTAATCTCGACAGATTCAGGGGTATTCCCCTCATTCGAAGTTTTAGTTCATGTTGTTGTCTGATCTCGTGGCTTTGTATATTTCCTGTCCAGCTTTATATCATTCAGTTTTGACTCTGATGTAATTTTGCCACTGTTATTATCACAATTTCACTATTATCACCACTATAAACACTCACTATTATCACCACTATAAACACTCACTATTATCATCACTATAAACACTCACTGTTATCACCACTATGCTGTTAGCACCACTATACTATTATCACCACTATATTGTTAACACCACTGTCACCATTATCACCCTATCACCATTGTTATCACTGTCACCATTATTACCACTATTAATATCAGTATCACCATTATTAACACTATCACCGTTATCTCAACTATTCCTATTGTCACTGCAATGATTATTGTCACCACTATCACCACTCTGCCATTATCACCATTATCACCACTGTTACTGCTGCCAACAGCACTGTCATTGCAATAACTCATTAGGACCTACTATTTCTTATTACTATTATGTATTATTATTGCGATTATTTTCAGTTAGATGAAACGGTTCTGTGGCCCTCTAGTGTGACAAAAGCTGTAAGTCTTCTTCTATTGTCCATTAATTCATTAGTTTTAATTAATATTAATATCAAATGCAGTTCTTTCTATAACTAGCAGCCGGATAAATAAATTATTTTCTGTTTGAGTTTATTTCTTCAGGTTGAATTTGACAAGTTATGTTTTTTAAAGAGCAAAGTAATGTTTCAATTGTTTATTCAATGAGTTCATTTTAATTTTAATTTTTGGCTGTTATGCTTTATTCGACTTTTGCAAGTTTTTCCTTTTGTTTGAAGCTTGGAAAGTTTCTTTATGACATCATCATGTCAGAAGTGAAGGTCGACGTACCATCGAAAAAGCTTTCTGAGGAGGCCAACAAAAAGATTGAGCCAAGGTAACAAGTTTATTCAGTCTGAACATTATGAAATACTTCATGGGAATTGTAATATAATTATAATATTTAATGTTTCATTCAATGATGTTATTAAATTATGGCAAGTACTATATATGTTGAGGAAAAATCACAACAAATGACAGATGCTAAAGAATGTGTAGGTCAGAAAGTTTTTCTTCTTTAGACCAAAGACTGAGATCCCAGCGTTCTTTACCGTCTATCGAATGCGGAATGGGATTCCATCGGAAGAAGTTCTGGTTAGTGACTCTCCTGAAGCTTCTCTTTTTATTAAAAAATTTATTTTTATTTCATTTTTATTTAATTTTCTACATTTTTTTCTTACATATGTTCAGCTTTTTAATAGTCTTCATAAAATGCTCGTTGTGTTGCAGGAAGTTTCCGTAGATATTGTGTGACTTTGAGCGCTTCTCAGGTCAACTGTACTCAACTTATTAGTTTATGTTGATGCTGGTATTACCATTGATAGTCTGTGAATACATTAGTCCTGTTTTATTTTTGTCTATCTTTTCATTCATTCGGAGGGACAAAATTTCTACTGCGCCGTTTCGAGATAGCTACTCAAAAGTGCTTCCAACTCCATCCCGAATAGATAGATAGTTTTTCAAATGGTCATAAAATACCACTATACGATTTATCTATCTTGTGTATGACATAAACCCAACTGACCATACCTTCCGTCTGTCTTGTCTTACCTTTTCTCTGGTGTTGCCTTACGTTGTTTCTTACCTTTCCATTTCTTTTATGTTACAACGTCTTGTTTCTTTTATTGTCATGCTACTTGACTGTCTATCTTTCAACTACTGCCTGACACTTCTTTTATGGTGCCTTGTGCTTTCTTCTTACCATTTCTCTGAAAATAACCTTTCATTTCTTCATTTGTGCCTTACTTAATTTTATTATCTTGCTATATCACTGGTGTTACTTCTCATTATTACCCTATATCTCAGTTGTTACCTCTGTTTTTGGAAAAATTACCTTACCGTATCTTTTTGTTTCTGTTTGTGTCATTTTTAGCCGCATCCTTTTCTCGTGCGCCTCTATTCCGATGCCAGTCTGACCCAGCTGACCTTTGAACCTGGTGACATGCCCTCCCTTGTGCCTCCAATTCCTTGGTTCGCTCACAACTGCGGAGGAAGTCTGCTCAACACAAGTAGGAATCTTTTCCAGTCATCAATCATGCTTTGATTTACTTGAATGGGTGCTGTGTCTTGTTGATTGATTGTTTGATTGATTGATTGATCATGAAAGGCGCTATATAAATCACCAAATTACACATTGCATTACCTATGTGCTCTCATTTGTACATCACATGTTGTAAGTTACATGCTGCAGTTTACATCACATTATTACATTCACTACGTAACAAGTTACATATAATTTAAAATTATGTGTTGAACATAACAGTACATGTCACATTGGCACATCATGTGTCAAATATTCAAATTACATATGATATTAGTAATGACAGTATACGTTACATGATACATTACAGCTGATTTGATACGAAATCCTCGTTTCTCGATGAAGCAGTGCAAAATAAGTGCTAGTCTTCCGTCTCAATCTTTGTATCCAATGTTTGACAGCCTCAACGTCTTGAGCGCATGTCCATGGAAAATCAACAAACAGGTAACAAACAACGTATTATTATACTCAATTGAGGTAACAGTTCGTTAAAGTAAGTAAGTGTGTACTTTATTGAACCGCCTTTGGGAGCATCATATAATATATTGTTGGGAATGCGTGCATAACCTGCTCTATAGTTTACTGTGGTGGCCTATACCTGTGCTTGTATGAATGTGAGATTGTCTCATTGGATATCCTTTTCTTTGGATCTCTCTTTCTCCTGCTCTGTGCAATGGAGGGTAAAGTTCAAATAGGAGTGTCTTTACCTAGGAGTGTCCTTCTTTACAAATAGAAGGAACACATTATTCTAAGAGAGTTCTGACAGTCATTCTTTTTTTGGAAGGTCGTAAGCGTTCAGCTCGTTGCTGATTTTGTGTGTGTGACTGTCTGAATCTCAGTTGTTAGTCGTTAAGCTAGAAAGGGACTTTCCCTGTTTAATGTATGCCGTTCTCTCGCGGTTCCGTTTCCTTCGAGGACAACCGTGTTGATGTTGTGCCTGTCTTGCCTGCGTATTGACTGTCAGCAGTTTCTTGACTTCCGTGTCATTTTGCTGTCTTCTTGGCTGACGAAGGTTATGTATAACTTGTGTATAAATGATTAAATTGATATTTTTTATCATATTCCTAGAGCCTTAATCATTTTCTCAGTTATAGCATTCAACAATATAAACAATTGGGGTCCACTCTGACTCTTTTTATACTCGCTTTTAAACTGTTCTTTTTGGCCATGCTTGGGCTGGTAGATTTCCCGAGTAGTAGCCTTGAAGGGGTGCTATATAAATCTTCATAATGAATGAATGAATCAAAGAATATACATCACAAAATAATCATAATAGGCAATTGCAAAAAAGACGCCCTCGGAGTTGTCATCGAGTAATGAGAACATAAACCATAGGAATTGCGATCACTATAGAAATAGATTCATTTGATTTGATTTTAGTCTTATTTAGTTTCTGCTATGTATGTTAATGTGACTATGAAGGTCTCATCCTCACATTGTAGCTGGAGAGATGAGATGAGAAGGGGAGAGGACTGTCCACCCGTCCTCATATGCTGAGGTCGAGTTAACAAGGTCGCTATGACAAGTTTTTGGTGCTTAGCTTAAGAAATCGCTCTTTATTTTGCTGTCATTTATTGCCTGTTTTTAACACTTGCAATCATTTGATGATAAGTAATTTAATATATTTTAATAACAGGTTCTCGATGTCATCATTGAAGTTTTCAACAGAGGTGGTGATGCTAAGATCAGTATTCCGGTAAAGGTCGACCTCTCGGCCGAACTGCCGAAGGTCCTGCCGTAAGCAGCCACCATTTCAATGGTCACTCAGTTGCATAACTGACTGACCAATATAGCATAACTAGTGCTATATAAATGTCTCTTTAATATATGAATGTGGTTGAGTATGATATAAGTGTGTACATGTTTGCACACATTTAAGGCTCATTTGCTGATCTGATCTGTTCTAATGACTTGTGTTGTACCATCATTGTATATAAAATATCGATGCATTCATTGATGTCCTATGTTTAATGGGTACTCCTGCGAGAAATGCAATAATTTATGTTTCGTATATATCAGAGGCAGCAATCTCATTTAACAGGTGGGGGGTGACATCCACTGAGAGGGGTAAGAAATGTGGGGAGGGTGACAAGCGTATAACGTGTCCCCCTCGACCACCCCAGACTAGCTGCCTTTGATATATATATACATGTATATATATATATATATATATATATATATATATATATATATATATATATATATATATGTATATATTCGTCTATTCATATATACATATATACATATATATGTATATATATATATATATATGTATATATTCGTCTATTCAATTCAAGCTGAAAAACCACAGTATGATTAAATGACATTGCAGTTACAGACGATGAAGAGTTTAGCAGGAGTGATATTTAACTGTAGGGCAGCTCATTTTACCTAAGCCACCTAGCGAATGGAAGGATTAGTCAGCCTTTTAAGGTCCGTGGGTATCGATCCCATTTCCGTCTGATCTTCATGCCAGCGTGTTTCCAGCAAAAGAGACAATGGGTGGTTTAGGCTTTGAGCATTTCATTGAAGAAGAGCTGTCCATTGAGGTAGCCTGAGAGATGGCCTTTGGTTGAACGTGTTGGTGACTTCATTTTCTTAGCCTTGGCTTACGAGGGTGGGTGGTCAATCCTCTCTCTTGCTGTTTGACTTCCCAACAATCAACTTGTATCAAGCACTGTCGCATTGTATTGTATGAAACGAGTTCAATAAACAATTGAAACGGTTGGTTTTGTAGGATGATGTCATCGGAGGAACGTCTGAAAATTCTTCGAAATAATCAGCTGCTGACGAAAGAACGAAAGGAAGTGTACAGCCAATGGTGCACGGAACTATATCGTTTGTCAATTGCACAAAAAGTATTACTCTATGTTTTACGCTTCTACACTCTATGTTACGCTTTATGTTGCGCATGGTGTGCTCTATGTCAGCGTTTCCCTAGGGTTCCTTGAGGTGAAGACAAGGGTTCCATGGAAAACTTTCAATCTGCTTCAAACGATTTAAAATAAATTTAAAAAATTGTCATAGGAGGCTTTTGCATATTAATTTATATGGGAGAGAATTCATGTCATTGTCATCGATATTTGTGTAGTTATTAATCTAATTTATGCCTAAACCTATAATTGTCTGCCTTCTTAAGCATTTGTACCTACAACAGAATGTGTCTGTTTAATTTCTGGATGGGAGTTACGAAAAAAAATTTTCAGATCACTTGGGTTTTATGGCCGAAACATATTGGGAAGTACTGCTCTACACTATGCTTTGTTTACTCTGACACCTTGTGTTAATCTGAAATATTTAGTTAAAGAATTAGTGGTACTGGTGGTACTGATGGTACAAGTACCAAGTGGAGATACTTGAGCTGTCGGTACTTGTCGTGTTGTTACTTTGACGGCAAGTACTTCAGTTGTTAATATTTTTGGACTGATGGTACTTGTGTTGCTGTGAATTTATCTAGAGCCTGCCACGTTATTGCAGATTTTTTTCAAGCAAATGTTATTTTAATGGACATTTTTAGAAATTGAAGTGGGCTGTTTATTTTATATGGAAATTTTAGAATTTAGATGGACATTTTTTTAGTATATAAATGGACATTTTGTAGTCAAAATGGACAATTTTGTCTAGCACTACTTCTTGGCTTGTGAGCATGCATTAAACTTAAGATTTGTAACTCACAGTATGTTTCTGTGAATGGCGTTGTGGTTTAAGGTTATTTTTTCCTGTTGTAGTATCGTGATGAGGTATTTTGGTTTCCACACAACATGGACTTTCGTGGAAGGGTCTATCCAACTCCGCCCCATTTCAACCACCTTGGTTTGTTCTTCACCTGCCATTCATTCTGCATGTGTGTATATGTGTGTATATGTGTGTATATGTGTGTATATGTGTGTATATGTGTGTATATGTGTGTATATGGGTGTATATGTGTGTTTACGTGTGTATATGTGTGTATATGGGTGTATATGCATGCATGCATTTGTGGAATTCTTTTATTGTTTTGATTATTGTTATCAGTAATTTTATATAGGTATTTTATTTATTGATATTTGCAGTGTCTGGGCTTCTTACAACTTTCCCAGTCATGTGGAAATGCTTTAAGTAAAATTTGTTGTTTTAAGTTTTGTTCTAAAGTTTAGGCCCTATTCTAGAGTTTCAAGCCCTCTTTCTAAGTTTTAAGTTGCATTCTCAATTTTTAAGTCCTATTCCAAAGTTTTAAGTCCTATTCTAAGTTTTAAGTCTTATTATCGAGTTTTATTCTCAAGTTTCAAGTGTTGTTCTCAAGGTTTATGTTCAATTCTCAAGTGCTAAGTTCTGTTCTCAAGTTTTAAGTTTTCGTCTCAAGTTTTAAGTCCTATTCAATTCTGGAATTATTTGTGAAACAACTCGTTATCTGGTCTTGTTTTTCATCCAATCAATCAGGTAGTGACATTGCTCGAAGCATTCTGGTGTTTGGTCAGGGTAAACCCCTTGGATCCGAGGGACTTGATTGGCTTAAGATTCATCTGGTCAATCTCACTGGATTCAAGAAAAGGTATCACCAACGATTCACTTGTTTACCGACCTCTTGAAACTGTATTCTGATTGTAATGTAATTTTTTAAGTATGTGGGTTTCCCACGGGTAGTTTTTGTAGTAATAATTGTCACAATGCAGCAGGGACGCTGTGCAGTGATCGACTCCTCATTCTGGAGAAGACTTCCAAGCATTCTGTGCCTTGAACTGTTTCTACTTTCAATTTTTTTTTCAGTTGGAGACAATTTTATTCGATTGTGGTCTCGTTTAATTTGGTCAGTAGCTCCTCAGTTGCGCTTCTTGAGGAGGATGAGGGGGAGGGTAGAGTAATGGACAGCCCATTGGGGCGCAGAGCCAAGGAACCGAGTTCAGTACTCATATCCCCCTTAAGGTCGACTAGTCTTTCTTTCGCTAGTCGGTGGCGTTGGCTAAACTTAATGTATCACTTTATGGACACCTTGTATGGCTCCCAACAGTTAAATTTGACTCCTGTAATAACGTGTTGTCATTCATTCATACTGCACTTTTAATCAAATTGCGGTTTTGCCAGTTTCAAAATAAATTAAAAAATATTATTATTATCATTTCTATAAATATGCAGTTGCAACTGTAGCTTCCTCTTAGCAATTTGACATATCTATAACGAAGGCCGTAACTTAGGCTACATGAACAAAAATGGCATGTTGGAAATAGGATTGGATGTCATTTGAAAGCGTTTGATCTGAATTATTCTAAATATGTTTAATCTGCAGGCGATCAAATCGAGAGAGATTGACGTACGCCAACGAAGTCATGCCCGAAATTCTTGATTCTGCTGACAGACCGCTGACAGTAAGCTGGTTCTCTGCCTCAATGTCTTTGCACTGTACTGATACCCAGCACAGGCAGGGATTTGAACTATTGACCTGTTGCCAGCTTGTCATTAGTAGTATATTGTCTGATTTATTCTTGGTTTTATTTAGAATTGTTTGTTGAGTTTATTCATCTGGAGATTCTGTGAAATATTTAGTGTATTTACCAATGTATATGTTTGTGTTTATTTGTGTATGTTTGTTTATATTTGTTTATGTTTGTGTGTGGTTGTTTATATTTGTTTATGTTTGTGTGTGTTTGTTTATATTTGTTTATGTTTGTGTGTGTTTGTTTATATTTGTTTATGTTTGTGTGTGTTTGTTTATATTTGTTTATGTTTGTGTGTTTTTGGTTATATTTGTTTATGTTTGTGTGTGTTTGTTTATATTTGTTTATGTTTGTTTGTGTTTGTTTATGTTTGTTTATGGTTGTGTGTGTGTTTGTTTATATTTGTTTATGTTTGTTTGTGTTTGTTTATGTTTGTTTATGTTTGTGTGTGTTTGTTTATGTTTGTTTATGTTTGTTTATGTTTGTTTATGTTTGTTTATGTTTGTGTATGTTTGTGTATGTTAAGAAAATTAAGTTGCTAACACCCATTTCTGCCTCTGTTGCTGGTGTAAGGTACTACAATTTAAAATAAATTTAAAAAATTGTCATAGGAGGCTTTTGCATATTAATTTATTAGTGAAAACAGTTTCATGTGATGCTTTTGTGTATAGGGTCAGTTGTGGTGGCAGAAATCGGATGAGCCTTGGCAGACGTTGGCTTGCTGTGTCGAGATCACGAATGCCGTTCGATCGTCCGATCCGGAGAAGTTTGTCAGCCACATTCCAGTTCACCAGGTTTTATTTTAATTTCATTCTTTTATAAATTGTTGTTACTGCTGTGTTATAATATATTGCAGATTTATTTGTTGTTTGTCTTTAATGATATGACAATTGAACAAATGGCAACAAGTGAACAAGAAATGTTACTCAATCTCTTTCACCAGATTACTAACTTTGTAGCGCTTGCTGATACTATCTCTACAAAAATTCTTCTTACAGATTAATTACACAGTATTACTTAAGTTTTTTTAATTGAATACCGTTAATGATTGCTTATTTTTAATTAAAATTAGTTTGAGATGCAATACATTTTTGCAGGTAAGTTGTAAATTTGTAAGGACTGTTTATTTCATGGACAC
>OY365822.1:18332464-18584964 GCA_959347315.1 Bimastos eiseni
TGTTGTCTTTGTTTTCCTGTCAGGACGGGTCGTGTAACGGACTCCAGCACTATGCCGCGCTGGGCCGCGACGAATTCGGCGCGAGTTCCGTGAATCTGAATCCATTCGATACTCCACAAGATGTCTACTCAGATGCCGTCGAATTGGTATGTAACTTGAAATTGGCCACACTCTGTTCTGGGCTTGGTAAAAATGATTTGGAAGGATGACATGAATGTGTTCCTAATCTATTCTAATCTTTTGATTTATATAGCGTTGGTGTCGTTATGTGAAAAGTGTTAATCGTTTGTCACTTCTAAGTTAAATCATGTCTTCCATTGTAATCCATTGGCCAGAGCCATTCAATTTGGTTGTGCAACTTTTTGGCAGCAAAACTGATGAATCTCCATACATTATGTAGTTCTACCCAAGCTGCGATTCCGTGCTTGCCATTAGCATTTCACGAACAACAGCATACAGATGTGCTCCATCTCTGGCTTTAAAAAGTTTTAGAAACATCCCCTTCATCTATGTGTTTTATAGGAACTTTTTAACTCTGGTCATTTTAGGTAGAGAAAAGTCGACAGTTAGACTCGACCAATGGCATCGAAATTGCTAAACTTCTCGAGGGTTTTGTGCAGAGAAAGGTGAGAAGCTTTAGTTTATAAATAAGTTTTATATGTTTATATTTTTTTATTTATACTCTACAAGTTTATTCTATATTAAAGTAGTTAATTATTTTATTTGTCATATCCTATATATTAATATAGATACATGTGTTTTATGATAAGAAATTCATTGTTTTGTTGGGTATTTCATTTGTTCTTTTGTTTCTAAAGTTTTAGCCTTTGAACTCTTTTTAAAGTGCTATTTAAGTTTAAATGGGTGTCTACATATATGAGCTTGCATGTGAGTCACTATGTGCTGACATACTAGCTTACTTGTATGACTGTTGCTTCTGAATTGGAACTGAGTCTGTGTGAGTAAGTAAGTTAACTTACATGACTTTCTTTTGGTACATATATAAATTGCATATATACTTTTACTGAAAACCTTCATTGTAAATTATTTCCAGATATTATATATTCCTCAAATAACAACGCTACAAATTGCAGGTGATAAAGCAGACGATCATGACAACGGTTTATGGGGTAACCAAGTACGGGGCAAGGAACCAGATCGGTGGACATCTGAGGCACATCGACGAATTTCCAAAGCAGTTGGTTTTTCCAGCGATGATTTACCTAACGGATAAGACATTCGACAGTCTGCAGCAAATGTTTACGTCGACAAAAGAAATCCAGGTGCGACCTCTGACTGACTGTGATAGGATGGTCTTGAAAATTGTTCTTTTTTTAATTAAGAGGGTGAATAGAAAAATTTAAGGAGATGTGCATCATCGTGGGAAATAGTGTGAACCAAGGAAAAAAGACCCATGATATGGAGGAGGGAAACGTATGGAGAAAATATATCTTCATGTCTACATTTATATATATATGTATTTCCAGACATTTTATCTTATCCCACATTGACATTTGTAAAGCATCTCTTGCGGCAGGCTATTCAGAGGTGCTCTCAGTAGATAGGCCCGTGAAATTACAGGTTAGTTTAAGCAACGAAGAGATGCGGGCGAGATGCCCTCAAGAATCATGCTTCAGACTGCTTTGGAATGGTAATTCCATGGTGAGGGATCCGTTATATTAACACAGTGCTATGATAAAGTGGTTCATGACAGTCGGCAGAAAGAGGAATGAGCAGAGAGTGACTTACTGTTTGTTTGTTTGGTCTCTCTCTCTCTATTTACCCTCTATTTTGCTGTTTCATTTATACCTGTCATTTTACTCGTATTTATTCAGATTTTTCCGGCATTTTGTTGTATAATCTAGCGTTATGGCTTGCATGGAGCTGTTATGATTATCGCCAAAGCATCGGTCAATGGTTAATTTAGGTTAATAATCAAACCCGATGAAGGAGCAAGATAAAAATTTGATGTATCCAATGTTGTTGTTGTTGTTGATGTCTGCCGTTTCTTTTTTAGCTTGTTTTATGTGTTGCAATCGTTGTATCTTTTCCGTTTCTTTTCATCGTTGTAGGATTGGTTTGTGTTGTGCTCCGACATCATTTCACGGCTAAGACAGCAACCGGTCGAATGGGTAACCCCTCTCGGCTTACCGATTCTCCAGCCGTACTTCAAGACAAACCGAATATCGGACAAGAAGATCGGAAGCGCCACCTATGAGTAAGTTTCCACAAGACATCAGACAGATTTTGTTAGACTTTATTGACTTTACAGTAATTGTTGAGGCGTCTACACAGATGTCATCTAGTTTACAGATTTTTCTTGTTTTATTTCGTATTTCATTCAGATGTATATTTCCTTGTGTACCTTTTGCGATGATGAGATGTGATTTTGAGACTTGGTTTTTTGTTTCCTTTAGAAAGCCGAATTCCTATAAGCAGAAGAACGCATTTCCACCGAACTTCATCCATTCCTTGGACTCCGCTCATATGATGCTCACTGCCATTCACTGCCTCAGGTAATTGTTATGATAATGGTTGACTTTTGTAATGGTAATGAGTAACTTTTGTAATCGTAATGAGAAGCTTTTTGTAATAGTAATAGCACTACTTCTTGGCTTGTGAGCATGCATTAAACTTAAGATTTGTAACTCACAGTATGTTTTTGTGAATTGCATTGTAGTTTAAGGTTATTTTTTGGGGTTATTTGTTCTATGAATAGCTTTTGTAATTGTAAGGAGTAACTTTTGTAGTGGTAATGAGTAAGTTTTTCTATAGCACCAGTGTATAATGCACATTTCATAAAATGATGGCACAAAAAAACTAAGTTATAATAATCAGTTCATTAAAGCTGTTATTGGGTATTAGCCATAGTCATGTTGACAGATCCTCTGAGGTATTGTATTGTAGGACAGATATGTTGCTTGTTGAAGCGATGGTAGTTTCTTGAAATTGCAGATCTGTCAATGATTCTTTCTTGTAATTGCAGGGTATGCCCTAATCTCATACCCTAACTGAAGTTAGGGTATGAGATATGGTGGTTGCCATCTTGTAGGACAAAATATGTTATTGTTATTATTATTAATTAAATTTGTAATGCATGCAAGATCACACCAAAATGTGATTCTGAGGTGCGGATAGTTTCATTGATTGATTGATAGTCAGTCACCAGGAGAAGATGCACTTAGATTTTGATATCCTTGAAACCTAGGCAGAGAATAGTGAGTTTTGAGTTGTTTTTGAAGGAAGTGCATTTGAGCTTCAAAGAGAGTGGTAGAGATATGCTGAAGTATGGCAGAATTAATTAAGTAATTAAGCTTGTACTTTATTGAACCGCTTGCAAGCGCACTGCGGGCACATCATAATATGAACGTTCAAAAAATGTACACTCACAAAATAATCATAGCCAGCAATTACACAGCAGACATCCTCGTGTCAAGTATGGTAGTTACCAGTTCATTGCAGCACAAAAGATATGCTGAAGGATGATATAAAATATGGTAGTTGACATTTAATTTTAGGACTAAAGATAATCCAAAGTATGGTAAAAGATAGGATTTTTGCCCGTTTCTTGTAAAACAAATTATATGCTGAAGGTATGATATGATATTAGTTTGTGAGGGTTGCCAGTTTCTCATAGCTGTAAGGAGCTGGATTATATTACTCTTGAACTGATAAATTTTGAATCTGAAGCTGTCTCATGACAAGAATTACTGTTTGTATCTTGGTTTTTACTGGTGATGTCATGGTTCAATTCTTTTATGAACTTTTTCAAGAGCTTAATATGTCAAATGTTTCTTTTTAGGAACGGCATTCTCTTTGCATCTGTTCACGACTGCTTTTGGACGCATGCATGCGATATTCCAAAAATGAACAAGGTAACAAATGTAAACTCTGGTCTTCCTTGTCACCTTGTGCTGTCAGTTCGGTGAACTCTAGTGACAGTCATTTTCATGACGGTTTTCTTGGCACATTGACAGAGGCGGTTTGCCATTGCCTTCCTCTGGTTTTGCCTGCCATGCCTGTCTGTTCGCCTACCCATTAAAGGGAGGTTACTAACGAACGGTCTGCACCACGAGAAGGTGGGCACGGAATTCTTTGATTCATCAGCCCAGGTCGGTTCCGGGTCTAATCTCATTAGAGGTGTAGGTCAGGTCTCCTCCCTGCTTTAATCTAGACATGCTAGGGTAACTGACAAACCTTAGCAGACCTTATTCTTCCAGAATTCCTTAAGTGACAAATATACAAATACGTGTCATGCATAGTTGCATACAATTTTATTTCTTATTTATTTTATTCTGAAATTTGATACCGCCCTTCTTCCAACATTTTTTGCTCAGAAGTGCATACACACGCCTCGACGGCGCAATTGCAGTTGTACTGCAGAGCAATTGTGCGCAAAGGACTTGCCCAAGATCCCTACACAGTGACACCAAGGGTCGAACTCCCTCACTCAGCGCACACTGAGCGTCGCGGGTGGACTGCTGTAACCAATCGGCCACCATGCCTCACAATTGTATTCCCTTTATTTATTCTGGGTCTGTAATGTCAGTTTTTTCTGTAAATTAACAGATTTGTCGTGAGCAGTTTGTTGGTCTTCACACTGAACCGATACTTGAAGATCTAGCCAAATATCTCGTAAAGAAATTCGGTTTTTCCCAAGACAGGCAAGTTGAAAGAAACGTTCGCAGCATCGAGTAAATAGGTCGACTATTTAAATGCAGCAGTAAATAGTACCTGTAGATAACTATTGAAATAGTATTTAAATAGAAAATGGATGCAGATTATTGCAAAAAACCAAGAGTATTTAATAACTATTTCAGTTTCAGTTAAATTTAATTATTGAGAAGTTTTAGATTCTCTAATGTAATTCTTGCTAACTTTGCACCTACTCTTGAATTGACTTGAGTATACGATAGAAGGCTGGCAGATTGTTCCTGTGGAGCATGCGAAATGCTAGCGGAAGTCCATTCCAAATGGAGGGACCCACAACCGAGAAGGCTTGGTGCTGCTTAATCGAGGATCGAGCTCGTGGGACCAGTAACTCCCCCACCCCTATCTGAGGAAGGGAGAGCCCTGCAATAGGATATATCAGAAACCGGGCAGCAGAGACTACTTATATAGGAGGGAGCGCTACCAACGAGGCATCATCAGACAAGCTTTGCTATCCTGTAGTTAATGCGCCACGAGACAGGAAGCCAGTGCAGGACGTCGTGCATGTAAGCTGTGAGTGACGCATACTTAGAAATATGACCAATAAGCCTGGCAGCAGAGCAAAGGACCCAGTCAGGGCGCCCTATTAGGCCAGCGGGAAGACCTGCAAGAGCAGAACATCTGCTGAAGCAGAAATTGTCTGTGCAAGTGTACCTAGCGGTGCAGATTCAACTGTTATTTTAAAATTTAAAAAGAACTAATTTCTTGTTTACATTTGCAGTTTACTCTCTGAAGACAGTGACAAGAGACAGGCCAAAGAATTTGTTAACTACATTTTGGCGAATGTTCCAGATAGAGGTGAGTTTTGGAGCAAAAAGCATTTACAAATACATCCAACTGTAGTTATCAATTAATCATGCAGTCAATCAATTGTACGATGAGTATCCAGTTTCTAACTTACAGAAAGCAATACTTTGGTTACAATGAGATCAATACTTGATTAGCCAATGTATACAGCAGTGTGCTGGATTACTTATCCACCATTGGCCGTCTCTCTGGATGTTGACCTGATTCTCTGTCTTGTACATTACACAGTCACCAAGGCTTTGAACGATACTAATTAATAAGTACAGTGAATGCACAGTTGCAGAACCACTCTGCCATCTTAGAGATTTCCATTGATTTCTTTCAGGCACATTCGACATTAGAAAAGTCATCGATTCAACGTACTTCTTCAGCTGATGTCATCATGAACACCAAGGCAGTTGTTACCGCCACCTAACGACCATTACGACACTGTTTCCGTTTTGGATCGCCACAACCGTTGCTCTCCAGTGCCAATCACAGTGTAGGTAAATTTACCCGTCAAGGAGAGATTTACGGATGGTTTCCGCATTTCAGTCAGTGTACGTGTTAAACTGAGGCGGTCATAGATGACTTATATCAATGTAATTACAATGTAACGAATTACGTGTCGTGATCAAGTTTGCCAATCATTTGGCATTCTCCATTTTGGAGTCGACTGTATAAGTCTGGTCAAAGGAGTTTTGTTTTGTGAGAGCTCTTTTGTCTGAACTCTTAATGCTGGGATCAGATTGTTATAATTCTTGTAAAAAACAATGGATTTATTATCGTAAACCGCTCATTTTTACGGTGCCAAAGAACCAAGTTCAGCAAATTAAAGATTGATTCCAAAATCAACATGTCTCAGTTTTAACTAATATTAACCATTTTGCTAAATAATACTGACCATTCGGTCATTTGTTTTCTGGGGTTTCAATATACGACTACGGGACTTGTGTCCTTTTTGGGGTTTCTTCCTTGTTGGCTCCTTTTCCTTAAAAAATCTAGAGTTGAATTATACTTGTAGTACTTGCTTGGATCAATAAAAACCAGTTTTTATGTTATTTATATTTATATATATATATATATATATATACATATATATATATATATGCATCCTGAATGCTTATGTTGTGGAAATTCCTGATGATAGGATTTAAAACCATTTAAACATTTAATGTTTAAATGGTTTGAAATCCTTTAATCAGGAAATGGCAATGACCTTCCACAACATTTATCAGGGCTGCCCACAAGGTTATTAGAACAAAGTCTATGACTTTCAAGACTAGTCACTGTACCTTGTTAGACTGCTGATGTTGTTTAGTGGAGTGATGTCAAATGCGGTTACTGGGAGGGGATCCAAAGTCATTCGTTTTTGCGTATATTTGAATGGGTATACCTAAATGGTTAAATATGGCCGATGACTTTTAGTGAGCGTAAATGTCGTTTTCAGTCAGGGTTAGTCCTTCATTAGTCTTAAACCATATGTCAGATGCCTGCAAATCATAGGAGGTATCCAATGAGGTATCCAACGCGTCTTCAGAGATTTTTGTCAGAAGTGCTTTGTCGTTCAGGCTAACTTTGCCTTTTCCTTGGACGGCAAAGTCTACTCTTAACTCGGACGCCATGTTGAATGTGTTAACTGCTTCTTGTTCTGCCTTCTGCGTCGGATTAGCCATTGCGGTTTTAGTTGACACGCCATTGGATTCATTTTCCTCTAAATTGTTTTCTGTTGTGCTTCCAGTTTCCTCATAACAGACGATGTTATCGGCTGTGCTTGTTTTTTCCTCGACTTCTGCATCTTGTTTAAGCCATAAGTCAGACCACCGCATGTCACAGTAAGCGGGTTTCCTTTCCAAATCTTTCTCCATTTCTGAAATTTCCTCTGAGATGGTCCTTGTTGGTTCACTAGTTTCATCATTACAGACTATGTTATCAGTTGTTCTTGAACCAGTGCGTATTTTATCCTCGAATTCTGCTTCTTCTTTTAGCCATTGATGAGACCACCGCATGTCACAGTAATCTGGTTTTCTTTCCATGTCTTTTTCCGTTTCCGAATCTTCCCTTGAGGTGGTCCTAGTTGCCAACGACGTTGACGGTTCGTTGAAGCAGTTCTCTTCCGATATTTGAGATGACATCGTGTCGTTAGTCAGACTGTGAACACAGTCGCTGGCGATAGCGTCACTTTGCTCTTCAACCTTTGCAGGAAAATCTTTCTTCAATGCGGAAATCGCTGCTGTTTCTAAGTCCATGTCGAATGTATTTTGGATGTCTACTTCAGGCTTCCTAGTTTCTCTGGTTGTTGCCACATCATTATATTTCCTCTTCTCCCAGACTTCTTTGAATTTGTTTCTTTGTGAACCTGCTGTGTTCTCAGGTTCCCCACTCTCGACATCACAGAAGATGTTGTTATCCAACACTTTCGAAACCCTAGTACATTCTGTTTCCTCGAAATCAAAAACAGAGCTCTTAACTCTTGTTGAATCATCGTTATCTTTGGTAAACTCACTGGAATCTACTATATTTGTCTTAGCATAAGATGCGCTTTCACAATTACTTGCCATATTAACGTATGATGTCGTGATTCCTGGGGATGTATTGCTGAGACTGTTAGACATAAGAGTTAGAGAAATGGTATATTCATTTAAACTGGTTTCGTGTTCCTCGATGACATCGTATGCGATGTTGTCTGTGAAGGTCAATTCAGTCGAATTTATCTGCCGTGGCTTCGTGTTTCTGGAACGTAAAAACGTAGCGTTCAGCTTACTATAGATCCAAAAGTTGAAGGTGGACCCAGTAGCCGTTATAAGGTCGCCGTATACACCCTATGGCCATCGCTCTTGAATTCGTCGACCCCAAATAACATCTTTGCATTTAAGCTAAATGCGTAATATCTTCGCGATCTCTGCTACTCTACGGCGAGTGCACCGGGTCGTCGCCCCCTCCGCTCCACTGAGCAAAGCTTACTCGTTGTCCCACAACTTCTAAACAAAATCGTGCCTTCTCAGTGATTGGTCCCTTGCTCTGGAACACACTCCCATTGGCGTTGCGCTTGTCACCAAGAGTCCACTAACTCTTTTTATACTCGCCTTAAAACTTCTTTTTCGCCGTGCCGGGGTCGGGACTGCTCCTGAGTAGTAACCTTAAATGGACGCTATGGAAATCTTTGTAATGAATGAATGCATTCACATTATTTATTCGATCAATCGATGCTTTATTGTTCTCCAACAGAATACACGATTACATGATACATAAGCTTGATATAATAATCACAGTAACAGTAGAGTCTGCTGTTGCACTTGCACAGCTTAACTTTCAAGTTAATATCTAAACTTAAACTGTTTCAGTACAATTAATAAAATGTCAAACTAGAATTTGAAATTTCCTCTTTTCATTTTCAATTTTAGTGATTAAACTTATTTTTTCAGTTTCTTGTTTTCAGACGTGCGTACGCTCTGAAAAGTCACACTGCCTAATAGTTGTTGATAATTACACAGCCATGGGCGGACTGGACCTAACTAGTATAATTTTGGATATTATTGATAGCCTAATTGCCATCATGGTTGTAGTTATAATGATAATAAGCCCGATGTATTAGACGCACCTAGGAAAAAAATAATAATGATCACCAGTTAAGATATAATTTCATAATATTAATAATTATAAGAATACAACAATAATTACTAACGAAAATAAAATCGAGTGATACTGATAGTGATAAATATAACATTATAACATAATGAAGCTGCAATGAGATCGCCTTTATCATCTAAGTGTTAAGTAACTGCTTTTAAATCAATTACTGTGTTTCATAACAGCCCTAAGTATCCAAAAATTCAGTGGCTGTTGGCAGCTTCAGCACTTTGCCTGAAGGTCTTGTCGTGGTCACGGTCAATTGGTCACGATTATGGTCATATTGATTCAATTTCATGATTGGATTACCTTTGTGACTTGACAAGGAAGATGATGGCAAGGATGATGGCGAGAAGGACAATAATGCCGATTATCAGGATAATGAGAGTCGCAGACACTGAAAAGAAGCATTGTGTGGTAATGTCATACAATGCAAATGAATTATAAGATAATGAAATCTGCTGCAAAGTCACTTCGTGTCTATGTAATGTAATCGAGTTTCTCAGACACGATACTCTTGTGCTACATAAGTTGGGAGACACTTGCATTTGTCATGTATTTGGGAGTCGTGTCAAGGTGTCACATAAATACACATTTCTCGCAGTCTCCAGCTTTGTCCAATTCCTAGAAGTAGTGCTTTAAGTTGTTTTAAGGGTAGTCGTTCTGGAAGTATAGTAGTGGTGGTACAAATATTGTTTTAGGATTATAGTAGTTGAAGTTGTGGTAGCGCTGATCGTGGTGGAGGTGATGGTAGTACCATGCGGGATCGAACCTCCTCTTGGTAATAGTTGGTATATTGAGATTTGAGCTTCGAACAGTCAAGGCCTTTCACGATTGTTGACGTTTAAATATTACGTATGTAGCTTTAATCTTATGTGGTCTCCCATCTCTGAATTTTCCTCTGTAGCCTTTGTGCTGTTCGTCTTTTCCGGAAGTTGTAGTCCTTGCGTCGTCTGAACAAAATGCCATTTAAACTGACTTGACCAAGATGCGAGAAGCGTCAGGGAACTCAAGAAACACAGATACCCTACGTTAATATGACGAGGAAAGATCGCAATTTGAAGTGCCCCCACTTGTTTCAAGTATAGGCTAATAAAGCCTATTTATACAAATATTATTAGGTCTAATGCTATATACAACGATTGCATACACTGCATCCACTACTGCTGCTCTTACTATTGTTACCGTTGCTATTATTATTTGTTAGGTGAGAATGTATTTTATTAAGTGAGAACGTGGTCCGTCTGCAGGGATTTTTTTGTGGGAGCAAACTTAATTGTTGACTCGGGAAATAACAAGAGTACCGAAAGCAACCGATCGCGTTACACTCTGCGCTCGCTTTCCCGACATGGGGTCTGGCGCGGATCATTGCAAAATACGGGTTTTCATAGAAACATAACTATTTAAAAATTATAATGGTAAAGGATTTACTTAGATACATGAATTTGTTTCGCAGTGAAAGTAGTGTTGGTTGTAATAATCATAATAATCAGAAAATTTTAGTTTGGTGAAATTGATCAAAATCCATTGGAGCCAATGGTTCCATTCAACGGTGATGACGGGGTCCATATGGGCTCTAAACGGCTCCTAGAAGGACCCATCGACATGCGCCATTCATGCTGACAGATTCATGTGAGGAACTCACTCTTAATGAGTCATTGAACAAACAAGTGGATCAATCATCAATTCAATCAGTCAGTTTATGTCGTTTAATTGTAGGCCTACCATTTTCAGTTTCTTGTAGCGTTTGTTGACTGTTTCTGTCCAAACTGCTATCAGTGACATCTGACCTCGAGGTCGTGAATCCTGTAAACGAAACCGACGACGTATGACTTATTTTAAACACACACGTAGGCCTACGTGTGTTGGCTACATTATTAGGCCCTACATATAATTCAGAATAGTTGATTCATGTGACAGTCTTTGTTCACTTCAATTAGTCAGTCCGTCATCAGATGGCTGTCGGCTGAGGCAGCTGTTGGAATTCTAGGCACTTATTCATTTATTACGAACATTTATATAGCGCCATTTCAAGGTTGTCACCCAACCAGCACGGACCGCTTTGTAGCCCAAAACTTCAGTAATAATGTGATGTGTTGTCCAATAACTGATTACTTCCGACACTCGGCTACGTGGCTTATTATCGGTCACCGATCTCTCAAGTTCATGTCCAAGACTGATATTACATTTCTAGCATCACATTTGTCAACAGGATGGCCAGACCTGTGCTAATCCTTAGTCCTCTGTCTGTCCCGCTGGAATTCAACGGCCCATCTGTAGATCGTGGCTTGTGGCCTACCAGCCCCAGGAACTTCTTGCACGTTACTTGAACCTGGGATTCTTCACAGAGATGCGATTGCCGTCAAGGAGTAATGCGCCTTTGTTTTAAAGGCTGCTTAAGACTGAGTTTCATGATCACCGTGGTTGGACTGGAAGCGCCTACGAGTAAACTACTTTAGGGGGCGCTATATAATTTTGACACGAATGAATACATGCCTAAATACTTATTTGCATGCAGACATACTTGCCTGCAAAGATACATTCATACACACCTGCATATAAGCCTGCATACATACCTACGTACACATTCACACGCACACATACGTGCGTGCCTACATGGAAATTCACATTTTTGCGTGGGTTTGCGGTGCTATAGTGGTTTCAGTTTAACAACACTTTCGTCAGCTTCACCCTCCTCCTTATCGTGGCTTGGGACTGGCAGAGTACTAATTAACAGTGAGGAGTTAATTTATGGTGTTCCAACACAATTATCTACACAGTTGCTTTTTTCTATTTAGGGACCTTCCTTTTTATTTGATACCGGTAGCAATAAGTTATCACACAAAGTGAAAGAAACTGCCAAACTTTCACTTTGCAATTGTGCAGTATTTTGCTAATTAACCCGACATCAACGGTTTCTGATAACTGTAGGCCTACGCATAAAGTAGCCTGCTCAGCGATGTCTAAGTGTGGCCTAATTGTAAATGCTCACGCTTTTATAGACTGACCATAAATACTCTCGATATTAATGACTTTTCAATTAATTGATGGGATGGCTGTCTCTTTGAAGTCGTTGTGCCACCCTATTCATGAAATGGGTGTGCCACCCTGTTCCTAGGTCCTCTTGTACCGACCGTGGTAGTCGAGATTAGAATCGCCACCAGAAGGCGAACATGGATTATTTAATTTTACTGGCGTGTTAGGGGCCGTTCACATATTATATAACGCTCAAGGGGTAGGTGGGTGGGTTCAAGTTTTGTTAGCGTTATATTGTGTAGGATGGGGGTAGGTTGAAGGTTTGGTTATATAACAAACTTTTTTGCAGCTTATGCTATTTTGCCTGTTTACCTGCCAATTGGAAATTCCATATGCCACGGACCTTCATTGTTTAATCAAAGTTCACAATACGTTGTGAACCAAAACTAGCACCATTAGCTGCCACCTGGTGAATTGATTTGACGTTCTTAGTCATTATTTTATAAATTCACTTTTAACAATTTGCTGTTTACAATTTTAGCAATTTCATGTGCATAGCTCTAAACGCTCTAAAATTCAATTCTATGTGCTTAGTTTTGATTCTGGTTTAAATTAAAATTAATTCAATTGAAATAATTATTTTGGTAGGTATTATCATGATGTTTGATTTCATTTTCTATTGTTTGTGTAAATAGTTTATGTTTGCTTAAATACCCAATTGCAGTTGTAGTACGCACTCTGTATACATCCTACGCTATTAAATAGGTATTAAATATTAAATAGTGCACTATTAAATAGTGCAATATTAAACCAATTCATTCTGTGTGTTACTATAATGTTCATTTCTAGTGTAAAACAGGAGGGAAACTGAAACGGTGTTTTTAAATAGGATGTACGTCGCTACCATGTATTATCATGCTGTATTATAGTAGACTATAGTAGAATCGTCGACTACCCAATTAGTTACCGTAATTAATACAAGTGAATTTAACGCCATTAAAAGTGCGATTATTAAGATGCATAGGAGCTCTATACATCCGGTCTAATCATCATTGGCAAGATCGAGAGAGAGTACACAATTTTAAGGTAGCTTTTGTTACATAGCTATTTGGGCATATGATGATATTTACTCCAGTTTTTGAAATGGATAAAGGCAATTATCAGTTGAATCACTACTATTAAAGTGCTAACTAACATCATATTGTTATAAAAGAGTCAAATTGTGCAATACAGTTATGTCGATTGTATGTCTTTTAACGTGCTTATAGGCTGGGGTGGGATAGGGGAGTAGGTAGCATATCTGTTATATAATATAGGGGGTGGTGGGGTCACAGCTGCTGTTATATAACGTTATTAGGGGTAGGGGGTGGGTTAAAAATTGGGATTTTATGCGTTATATAATATGTGAACGGTCCCTTAGGGGACAGTAGATAGATAACCGTCCCCTCCGAAATTTTAGGTGGAGGGGATGGAGCTGCTTATATCTCCTCCATTATTTCATAAATATTTCTTATTTCATAAATATTTCTTATTTATTTCATAAATATTTCTTATTTATGAAATAAATATTTCGTATTTATTTCATAAATATTTCCTATTTATTTTATAAATATTTCATGAACATTTTATGAAACTACAAATTACTACGGTGCTTTACATCGTTTATTCTATTTTACTGCGTCCGTGTTTGGGAATTGACATTTTTCGACCTCCCCTCAAAAAATACGCATGATCAAGACTCCGTCTATGTAGCTTAGTATTAAAGCAGGTTCCTTCTAACGGTAATGTCTTCTCCATTGACCCGTAAGATTCTTTTCTACCTGGAGACCAAGCTTTCTGAGAAGCTTCAAGATATTGACAACTATTAGTGATTTATTTTGACTCTGTAAAAAAACTATGTCAACTGAAAGTTTGGCCGTGACAGGAGAGCCTCTGTCGCTAATGCGTTGATAGTTTCGCGTGACTCACGCATCACCATTTCCAGATGTTTTGTCAGAGAGGTACGTACAACTCCTCTCTCTCCCCGGTCAGGGAAGAAGTAAGCTGATTGCCCGGATTGCAATTCTAAGTCATTTTGAATTACAATCGTTGTTCAACTCAAGCCATCCAGCCGACTGGCAGAATTTGACAAAATTACGCACTATACAGTATTACGATATCTATAATAATATTATGCTTGGATGAGTTGTATCTCGTCGGCGCAGAATAAATGTTCATTTCAAAAATCATTTTCGGCTAAGTCTCCAGTTAACACAGTTGAAACTGTTGGTGGAAAATTGGACGACAAAGAAGAAGGCTGACCACACGCCTTCATTTTCCGAGGATAAGAGAACTTGGAAGTGGTTGAGATACGCTAGGCTATATATGATCATGTTTGAATGTAGACGTAACCATTGTTACGAATATGTAATAACTAGGTTAAAATAAATAACTATGTCGTAATTATTACAAAAAATTGATGGAAGAGACGTTGAAGCAGCAGGTGACTCTGAAAGCGACAGATGGCGTCTCCAGTATGGTTATACCACACTTAATTTACATGCTGGATACACCCAGTGTCACATTTTATAACTTCACATTTAGTTTCCCATTATGACAAGTTAACAACAACAATAGCGATTCATGCATTGTTTCGTCAAGAGACTAGTAGAAAAAGATTGGGCTTTTAGCGAAATGGCGTTATAGAAGTCGTTTAAGAGCTAAAACAGCTGTTCTGCTAGACTAACTTTATCCTGGCATAAACTAATGAGTCCCACTCTATTAAAAGATCGCAGTCTGACACTAACGGTCTTGTTAGCAGTCTCACACCTCCCTCAGGGCTCCTGAATAAGTTGGTGCCCTCCGCTTGGCATTCGAGTGGCGCTTTAGAAGTGTGTAGAGGACTTTTGCGATTGTCATTTCACTGTGATGATGCAAAGGCCAATTTAGCGAGTCAACCTTTTCTACTTACTTTGTGGATCATCAATGCATTCGTATGTGATGCGCTCAAAGTCATTGTACGACTTCTTGTTCAAAAATCCACAAGGAATCTTTTCTTTGATAACGTCAACGGTGCAAGTTTGCTGATTCGTACATTGGCCGTGGACATTCATTGTATGGTCTGCATTCGCATTATGAATACAGTTGCTATCTTTGATACAGCACGATGACCTTAGGCAATTAGAATCTCCAAGGACAACGGCTGTGACCCGTATCACCTTCATATCTTCGCATGCTAATCGTAGTCGAGAACCAACACACCCCTCCACTCTTTCTGTAATTCAAACAATCACAAAATACTAGGATGAGCGGTTCGCTAGATATCTTTGACTAAGTATTATGGTTTTCATTTATCGGGATGATGAGAAATGACGATGATGATGAAAATTTAAAGGTTTCCAATGGTTTTTAGAAGGCGCATGGGGTTTAATAAACCACAGATCCTGGAGGAATTACTGTACAATACGGTACTGTCGAAGTATTTTGTGTGCCACAGGAACAAGTTCACCTCTAGACTCTGAAGGAAGATAACCTCAGCCAGTCAAACCCGAATTGTGCTGCAAAACTCCAGTGAGTTGGCATAGTATTCCCATACTGTGATGATGTCAATCGTGATGAAGATGAAGATATTAACGATGAATTGGACGCTGTTCATGCTGATAATATCGATGATAATAATTATGGCAATGAGCATTTTTTAATTACAATCGTGTTCAACTCAAGCCATCAAGCCGACTGGCAGAATTTTTTTAAACTTACACACTCTCTATCTATGTAATTGCCTAAACCACGCGTCTACGTAAAATACGTTTTTCCTTAAAGCTTCTGTAAACCTTACTGCACCTTCGTTACAACAATCTTTCGCAGTGAACAAAATGTGCGATTTGAGTTTCAAAAAGCTTATATTCGCGTCTACGTTAGTATATTTGCAGTTCTTAAAAATAAACTCTTCGTGTAATGTAAATATATTTGCAGTTATTAAAATTAAATGGAAACTTAACGGGTAATGCGTATTTTTGGCGTATTTTAGTATTGACTGTGGCAAACTTGCAGTAGGCCTATGTTTAGGTGACGCACAATTCGCCTTGACCGTTTCGTTAAATTCGTCCCAGTGTCTTGACCATTACTCTAGCATCGTTAAAAATAAGTACGATCCGTGATATTTCACGGGTTAACAGCTAGTACAGTAAGAAACTCACTCAATTAAGTAACCTAAATATAATATTATGCTTTGACGTCTTGTCGACGCACAATAAACTTAAAGTTGGTACAAAGTGGTCTGAAACTTTGCTTCTCATACTCTACATATATATAATAATATCGTGTGTGTGTGTGTGTGTGCCCTGTGCCCAGGTTCGAATAGCGTTACAGAAGTTTCAAGATTCTGTGAACGAGTTGGATAGAGGAAATCTTGTTCAGAGATAATCTTGAAACTTCTGCAGCGCTATTTCAAGCTGAGCAATGGGCACAATCACACACACGCACACACACATACATATATATATCACATATGTATATATATAGAGAGAATAGAGAGAGACAGACAGACAGACTGAGAAAGACAGAGAGAGAGAGAAAAAATAGGCAGAAAGAGGGAAAGAGGTAGAGAGAAAGACAGAGAGAAAGAGACATAGAAAGACAGACAGATAGATAGATAGATAGATAGATAGATAGATAGATAGATAGATAGATAGATAGATAGATAGATAGATAGATATATAGAGACAGACAGACAGACAGACATAGACAGAGACAGACAGACAGAGACAGCAACAGAGACATACAGACAAAGACAGAAAGAGAGACACACAGAGACAGAAAAAGAGACACACAGACAGAGACAGAAAGAGAGACAGAGACAGAGAAGGACAGACAGTTAGACAGAGAGAGAGAGAAAAAAAGAAGAAGAGAAAAACAGAGAGAAGGAGGGAGGGAGATAGACAGAAAAAGAGAGACAGAGAAAGAGAGACAAAGAGAGAGACAGAGAGAGAGACAGAGAGAGAGAGAGAACGGATGCAAAGAGACTAACTTGATGGATTCCGTCTGGGAGAAGAAAGATTGGAATTCGGAACAAAGTAATATGGAAATAAATGACAGGAATATTGGAATGACTCAATGAGTTTTAAATAATAGCAATCATATTGATTGGGTTTAATCTACTCACTAAATCAGCGAGAAGTGGTAGGTACGTGTAGGCTACATGTACTTACCGCATGATACGTTGCTTTGGTAGCAGACGACGACAGTTAACACATGCAGTGCTGACCAGCAACGATATCTGAGAAACGACATGTTCATCATTTCAAAGATCATCGGTGGTTAAGTCTATAAGTCTGAAATGTCAATTGAGTTCTGTAGTCCTTTCAGTATCAGATGTCTTTGTCTGGCTTCAGTTATCCCCTAACGTAATGTAACAGAACATGCAGGTAACACCGTTTTAAATTACAGTAAAGACAGATGACGATTCTCGGTCTGCGTTGCTGTTTCATGGACATACATCTGACGGATACTATATTTTACCGCACGTAAGTCGCTGCATATATGAAATTAAACGAGGACACTTCCTTTCACGGAAAACAGAAATTACTCGCCTGTTACTTCACACTCAATCAGTTTTATTATTTTTATTATTTGATAATCTCATTGTTTACTGAGTGTTATTTGAACAATGAATGTTTCCAGAAACGTGATGAATAACTTAATTATTCGTAGCCGACAGTCAGAAGTTGAAGAGAGACAGGCAAATTATTTATTTGAACAAATACTTGGTCTAGTCATTGTTTCTCTATCTCTCCCATTGATTAATGCATCTGCTCGTCAAACTATCCGTACATATGAGTAGAATTTCTTGTACTTTTGGTGTAGCATAAACCTCAGACAACGATGCGCTAAACATTTGAATGGTACGATAGGTACATACATGCATGCGTTCTCAATCTCAAACGACCCCCTATATATACGAATTACGGAACACGCATGCATGCGTGCCTGTACACATGCTTGCGCAAGTTTCTTCATGCATAGGCCTACATACACTGTCGATGGAAAGCTCAGGCGATGAGGTTTAGGACAGCCACGGACTCGCTCTTTGATTTTAACTGATTTTAACTGGGGGGCTTCTGTCTCTGACCGTATTCTTAAGAATTTTCTTTCCCCACGGGGTTTTTCGCACTGAGATCGCCTCCGATTGTATAGAATTGAACCGGGAGAGACGCTATGGAAATGATAAGAAAACCAACCGCTAACACTTTGTATCAATAGCAGCTTCTCAGGGTTGAAGCGAGGGACTGCACTTCTTGCACCTTCAGGGGCTCAACAGGAAATCTCTCTGTGTTTATTACCGCAGTAGCATGATTTCTGGTTTATCTAGTAACTTTGGTGGCTCTTCCATGCAGCAGGTCCAGTACACTTGATATGTGCACTATATCGGTTTCATGATAACGTGGGCCTTGTTAGAATATGGACATTTTGAATACTGACGTTTGCATGTTGGTCTTATTGCAACGTGGGTCTCAGAGGCAGCGATCCGGGGAGAGGGGGTCAAGAGGGACCCACATTTTACAGAGAGGTGACATGTTATACGTCTGCCTCCACCCCCACATTTCTTACCCCTCTCATTGGGTTTCGCCCCCTCCACCCCTCCCCCCACACCACCACTCAACCGAGATCGCTGCTCTGGTGGGTCTCATTGGAATAATATTAGAGTGAATATATCCCATATGGGTGTGCGTAATCCCTCTTCTCGTTCTATCACAGACATTCCTTGTATTTTGTTATGGGACGAATACGCCCTATGGCCTACATGTAAATGAAAATTTAACGATCTTGACTTTTAACTGACATTCTACTCGAAGTGCTATTGATTGAGCTGTCTTCCACATTGAAAGCCTTTATTTGATTTAAACTTTGAACTCGTGACAGAAATGACTATGATTGAAACGTGAAAATAATGATTAGGATTATAAAGTGAAATTATTATGATTGAAAGTGAATTGATTGTTATTAAAATGCAAAGTAATCTAATTTTGCGTTTACGCTGTGTTAATTAATTTTTTGTATTTAACTTGCAAAGATCGAAAGAAAAACTGAGTAATTAATTTAAGCTGGTGTCTTGCTCTTTGCTTTTCAGTGGCGCTTTGGAAGTTTAGAGAAACTATATTATCCTTGACTTACTTAAAAAAAGCAACCATAATCTGACATTTATAAAGCGCTACTTCAAGAAAAATAATAAAACGTCCCGGGATTTTTCCCGTGACCAACAGTGCATTGAATTTCACTATTATAGCTTTCCAATAATTATAAATTAATTAAAAACATCAACAAAACAATTATGCAGCGCCGCGCAGGATTTACAAATAGGCCAAAACTAAGACCACTTTGTTCCATCTGTTTCTCTGCCCTAACTCTACTCCGACCTTCCGTCGCTCAATCACTTTCAAATCGCTTCATAGTTACATGTATTGCTGTTCAGCCTCTTTGGAACAAAGCCCTCTAGTGTTAAGAAAATATCCAATCCATCCTGCGAACTCGCAAAAACCTCACTTCTTGCTATCTCCCCAACACGTCTTTCACTCACAACTCAAAACATTGCGATTTCAAATTTTTCATAGATTATACCCTGATTCCTTCTCTTCCCTTTACAGTCTTCGCTGTTGCAACTCTAACCACCATCCTAATTTTTTAACCAGGTCTAGTCAACCTCACGGAGGATACGGGAAACGACAGCGCTGCTCACCGATGTTCATCTAACTGTTCTAATACCGCCTCTGAAAACTGCCAATGCCTTTGTAGTTTGAATCATGATGTAAGATATATTACACCGTGGTTTTAATGGTTCTCAAATGCCAAAAATTAAACTTCAAACATTAGATGACGGGTCAAAATCTTCTTAAAAATAACCCTAAACATCGACTCTTATTTTATATGCCTAGTCTGTGCTAGTGACCAGCATTCGTCTGTGCTGTGTGTTATTTATGATTTCTACGAAAATCAAGAATCACTTGACGGTTGTAAAAAAAAGGAAACCAGAATTTTGAAAGGAAGATTGCTCCCGGTTTCGTTTGTAAGAATCTAGTAAAATATCTCGGAATTTATTGACGTTTTAAAGTTTGCATTTAACGCCGGCGATGTTAATTTTGACCAGCGACGTTTCTGCAAATTACGTCATGTGATCACCGATGTTTATGTTATGCAAGGGAGAGTTTTAGATCTCAATAATTACAAATTGTCGTATAATGGACCTGCTAACCTCTGTCTTACAAAGATTTTAAGACTAATCTTTCCCAGGGTGCCGTTGGAGTAGTTGTTTAAATGCGCTTCAAGTAATCGCATGCAACGAATATATTCAATGCATACAATTTTCTTTAGGATGCTATAAAGTCTAGTTTTAGTTCAATTAGGGCGTATGAATTGCGAACAATATGGTTACCTCAGTTTTCGAGAGAGAATAGATTGCCCAAAGGTCACAATTGTCACCAAATAATAATTATTATGCAGGGTAAGTTTCTGTGGCATACTATTCCTTGAATATTGAATTTTCTTCTTGTATCTGTCCGTTCTGCTTAATATATCTCTTCTGTATCTGTCCGTTCTGCTCAGTATCTCTGCCTTTTACTGGCTGTGTTCTAAGAATGTGGCCCAACAGCCAAGCGATATAGATCTTGCCATGTTACACGTAGAATACATGGGTTCAATCCTCTTCCTCCTCGCCCTGTTCCTCCTCCTCCTCCTCCTCCTCCTCCTCCTCCTCCTCCTCCTCCTCCTCCTCCTCCTCCTCCTCCTCCTCCTCCTCCTCCTCCTCCTCCTCCTCCTCCTCCTCCTCCTCCTCCTCCTCCTCCTCTGAGACGGTTACTGTGTATTGACCTTACGTTAAGTCATTCAATCACAGTTACTAAGCAACATCAATTGATGCTTCGTCATTAGATAATGGCGCTATATAAATTAATAATAACAATGATGATTATTGTAATGTTAGTTATGTCAATAACGATAATGAGCAAATCTTTCACTCACGGCTGCTTTACACCTCAGATTAAGCTTTACTAATCTTCCTCACATGTTATAGATGCAATATAATGATGATGATGACGTTAACAATAAAGATTTCTTTTGTGAATTAAAGTTCCTTATTGTATGAATATTTGTGAATTTTAGGATACGTTTCGTTCCTCATCAGACGTCTGGTCGCAAGCTTCTCACAACACCAAAGCAAGTGAAGAGTTAGACAGCGTACAAAAGGTTCAATATAAAACATGTGTTCTATAAGTCTTAAACACTATATTTTGCATACTTCTGAACATTTTGGTTACTTATGTTGTTTTACATTGATCGGTTAGAACGGTCGGCCCGTAGCGCTCAGTGTGCGCCAAGTGAGCGGTTTCGACCCTCGTCCGAGGCGTCACTGACTGTGTAGGGACCTTGGAGCAAGTCCTTCGCGCACTTGCCTGCAGTACAACTGCAGTTGCTCCGTCGAGGCGTGTGCACTTCTGAGCAAAAGATGTTGGAAGAAAGGAGATATCAAATTTCTGAATAAATTTCTGAATAAATTTGATCTGCCTTCTGGTCATGCAATGTAATGTAATCAAGCATTTATATAACTGAATTTAATTAAAAAAAGTCTCAAAGTGCAGTTGATAGTTATATTGTATTATGTTGTATCAGGTTGTTTTTTTTATTCCGTAGTTTATACATTCTAAGCCAGTGGTTCGCGACCCACAGCAGGCGATACCGTGCGATTTGCCAGAGGTCGGCACAAGCTTTCAGTAATTTCAAAAAAACAGTTGTCAGCTTCGTTTCTTATATTTAATTTTATGATTACTGCACTAACTACAACACTACATGGGACTAAAATTAATCTTTACTTATTTCTTTTACTATGATTTCCCAGTTAATGTTTGTAGCTGGGGTTGATATGACTTTTTAAAATATTATAAGACGGTCGCAAGATTAGGTTGAGAACCGCTGTTCTGAACATTTCCTTTCTATGTTTTGATTCATTTCTTCATCTTTTGTTATCTGTTTTTTGTCTTTTTTGTCATCATTTCTTCATATATTGTCATCATTACCTTATCTTTAGTGACAATTTCTTCATCTTTTGTCACAATTTCTTCATTTTTCATCATCATTTCTTCATCTTTTGTTATCTGTTTTTTGTCTTTTTTGTCATCATTTCTTCATATATTGTCATCATTACTTTATCTTTAGTGACAATTTCTTCATCTTTTGTCACAATTTATTCGTTTTTTATCATCATTTCTTCATCTTTTGTCATCATTTCTTATCTTTTGCCATAATTTTTTCATCTTTGTCGTAATTTTTTCATCTTTTGTCATCATTTCCTCATCGTTTGTTACCCACTCCTTAACCTTTTGTTGTACCTGTCGCATAACAGAACTGAGCTCCTCCGATCATCCTTCGACCTCTTGCGTCGCCATGGGCAACCAGCTGACCGGGGTCGCCCCATCCCAGATCCTCCCTGTAGAACAATACCTCACGGACATCCCGAGCTTTGCGTTCGAGTCAAACCTTGGCAGCACACGCTTCTTCAAGGTGGCGAAAGCACGCAACAAGGAGGGCCTGGTCGTGGTAAAAGTCTTCGTGATTCACGACCCATCTTTACCGCTGAGGCACTACAAGGAACGGCTGGACAGCATCCAGAACGAACTCCATGGGGCGAACAATTGCCTCCCGTTTGAGCGGGCCACCCAATCCGACCGCGCGGCTCTACTATTCCGCCAGTACGTAAAGGATAGCCTCTACGACCGCATGAGTACGCGGCCGTTCCTGAACTCCACCGAGAAGCGGTGGATCGCGTTCCAGCTGCTCTGTGCGCTAAACCAGTGTCACATGCTCAACGTATGCCACGGCGACATCAAGTCGGAGAATGTAATGGTCACTGGTTGGAACTGGGTACTCCTCACCGACTTCGCTAGCTTCAAGCCGACCTACCTTCCGGAAGACAACCCTGCAGACTTCTCGTACTTCTTCGATACTTCGCGCCGCCGTACCTGTTACCTCGCCCCAGAGAGGTTCGTAGAAAGCCCCTGGCGGACCGCTGATCTCGGCCGTGAATCCAGCAATCTTGATCTTACCGCGAACGAGATCAAGACCGGTGATCTTACCCCATCAATGGACGTCTTCTCTGCAGGATGCGTCATCACCGAGCTCTTCACCGATGGGACCTCCCCGTTCGATTTGAGTCAGCTCCTCGCGTATCGAGCTGGGGAGTACAGCCCCAACCGGCTCGCGAATACCATCGAGGACGCGGACATACGAGACATGGTGACCCACATGATGCAGCGAGACCCGGGAGCGCGGTGGACGGCCGAGCGGTACCTTGTGGACCAGCGTGGGAAAGCGTTCCCGGAGTTCTTCTACACTTTCCTCCGTCTGTACTGCCAGCGGTTCGCGAGCACGCCGATACTGTACTCGGACGAGCGCATCAACCGGATCAAGCGCGACCTCGATCTGGTCTTTGAGCATCTCCGGGTCGAGGAGGGTTCAAGCAACCCATCGCTCGTCATTGTCATCTCTTTGCTCACGTCGAGCATTCGCCAGCTGCTCTACTGCGAGACAAAGCTCACTGCGCTCCAGCTCATGGAGTCCCTGTCACGCTATGTGACGGCAGACATCGTGCTCGATCGGCTGGTCCCCTACATGCTGCTCCTTGTCGGGGATGGTTTCCCTCGGGTGCGCTCCGAGGCGATCCGTACCCTTGCACGGTGCCTCTCTCGCATCCGTAGTGTCCCGAAGAGCGATGCTAACATCTTTCCCGAGTACATACTTCCCTACGTTTCCGCGCTCGCTCAGGACCCGGTGACGCTCTCAAGAGCAGCCTTCGCCGAACACGTCGCAGCGCTCGCGGAGAACGCGCTCCGATTCCTAGAGATTGTGCAGCTCGACGGTGGCGGTGGGGGAGCAGGACCCGTCCTAGATGGGGAGCTTGGTCGTGCGAGCTACGACTCCGAGCTTCGCGAGCTCACCGAGATCGTCCAACAGAAGGTTGCGACCTTGCTCAGCGATCAGGATAACCTCGTAAAGAGGACATTGATGCGAAATGGTATTACACGGCTGTGTGTTTTCTTTGGCCAACAGAAGGCAAATGACATTCTCCTCTCACACATGATAACGTTCTTAAACGACAAGCGTGACTGGCAACTCCGTGGCGCCTTCTTCGACAGCATCGTAGGCGTTGCGACATGTGTCGGGTGGCAGAGCTCTGTCATACTCAAGCCGCTCCTCCAACAGGGACTCACCGACTCCGAGGAGTTCGTCATCGTGAGGACGCTTCGAGCGGTTGGAGCGCTCATAGAGCTCGGCCTGCTCCTCCGTGGCACCGCTCACGAGCTGCTCCGCGATGTCGCCCCGTTCCTTGTCCACCCCAACGTCTGGATCCGCCACGGGGCAGTCGGGTTTTTTGCTCGGGTCGCCCGCAAGATGCAGCTTCCCGACGTCCACTGCCACCTGCTCCCCCAGCTGCTCCCCTTCCTCCGTGAGCCGATCGTCCAGTTCGAGGATGAGCTCGTCCTGCTCGGGTCACTCCGTGACCCGCTCCCTCGTCAGCTCTTCGATCACGTCGCTCGGTTCGCTCAGGTCGATCCGCTGCTCGATCACCTGCAGCGTCGACACATGGCTCGAGGCCTTACTCGGCACGGGCAGCCCCCGGACTACCCCGAGCCAGATGAGCAGGTTGCCCCGATGCTCCGGAAGCTCGTCTCGCAGGGACTCGGAGTCGAGCAGGAGGAGAAGGTCGTTGCGCTCGCGAGCTTCATTGTCCGGCAGCAGCGTCAGCGTACGGTGACGCTCGATCAGCCATCCCACGGAGAGGAGATCGGAGTGGATCGACCGGGAACGATCAACCTTGCTCGAATCAACAAACAGCATATCTGCCAGCAGGTTGTGCTCAGCTCTTCCGATGCTTCCAGCGGCCGGATCGAAGCCTCGATCCGAGCACGACGCGATCGAAAGCCACCCGGGGGATTCGCCGTTGACTCCCCAATCCAGGGGATGAACCCTGACTGGCAGCAGATGTTCGCGGCACCCACGGAGAAGTCCACCCAGTCCCGCGAGAAGGTCGACTCGATCCTCGAGCAGTCGATCTCGTCTTCGATGGCTTCGTCCTCGTCCACGATCATCGTCTCCAAGACCGGTACGATCTGCTCGGCAACCGATCGAAGCCGTGACGATGGCATGAAGCGAAGCCGGTCTGGCTGCCGGACCAGCTTTGCCGGTCTGCTCACGAAGAAGCGTCAGCAGTACATGGCAGACCGCTCGGCCAGGGACCGACTCGAGGGGTCGTCATACGACGTCAGACCCAACACGTCGGCGTGGCGACCGCAGGGCCTGCTCGTCGCTCACCTTCATGAGCACCGGGGTGCAGTGAATCGCATCCGAGTCTCGCAGGACCAAAGGTACTTCGCGACGTGCTCCAACGATGGGACCGTGAAGATGTGGGACTGTAGGCGGCTCGAAGGGAAGAGTATAACAAACCGTTCGTGTTATACGTATGGACGACAGGGTGGTCAGATCAAGACACTATGTTTCTGCGACAGCGCTCAGAGCCTCGCGTCCGCCTCCGACTCCGGCGCCATCCACGTCTTTCGTACCGAGCCGAGCGCGAGCAGAGTCAGCGTCATGCTCACACGAAACCTCGACGTCGACTCCGACGGGCTCGTCGTCGACATGACGGCTTTCGACGCTGGGTCAGAGAATGTCATTGCCTACACTACAGTCAATGGGCTCATAGTCGGGTGGGATATCCGGGCCCCGCGGGTCGCCTGGCGACTCCAGAACCCCGCGCGACTCGGACTAGTGACGTCCTTTGACGTCCACCACGAGCTTGGATGGCTTGTGCTCGGCACAAGCGATGGCGCTCATGTCGTTTGGGACATGCGGTTCCAACTCCCCGTCAACACCATCCATCACCCTGGCCGCTCACACGTCCGTCGTTGCCTCGTCAACCAGTCAACTGCATCCTCGATTGTGTCCGCGGTCCAGGGCAACAACGAGGTTGACTTCTGGGACGTCGAAACCAACACCCGGCAACGAGCGCTCTGGGCAAGTCGCTCCCCGGTGCTCTCGACGACTCAGTCGTCCCCACACGGGGTCAACGGGCTGCAACTTGGGTACGCCAATGGTCGCGCCGCTTTCGTCATTGCAGTCGGTAATGACATGCGAATACGGTTCTGGGATCTCGTGACGCCGAGCGAGTCACAGATTGTTGTGAGCGCGGCGGACGACTCCCCAGATCCTGTCGTATACGAGTCAAGGCTCATTGACGGGACCGAGGTGATATTCGAGAGTCACACACGAGAGAGGGCACCAGTTACGCAGAATCCGGAGGACGCCCACAACGGACTCAAGCCCCCGCCTGTTGGACATCTTGACATCATCACTGATGTCAGTCTCTGCCACTTGTCACAGTACTTCATTGTGACAGCGTCGCGTGACGGCATGGTTAAGGCATGGAAGTGATCGTTGACCCTGGAAGTGATCGTTGACTCGTGTCGTTGGACTTCGTAGGATGTCGTATCAGATTTCTTGAGAAGTCATAGGGTATATTGTATGAAGTCATGTCGGTCTTGGTATAAAGTCATAGTTGGGCTTTGTGAAAAGTCGTGTCATACTTTGTGAAAAGTTGTGTACCAATTTGTCACCTCGTTCTAAACATTGATTCGAACTGGGTGATTATAATTGTCGAGAGTTATATCTCAGATGTAAAACATTTATAAAGTCTTCTTCATGAAGTATTTATCATAGTCTTCAGTCTCTGTCTATCTGTTATCAATTTTTATGAGCTCTTCTGCTGCCCATGAAATTAATTAATTGTAATTACAATTTGAAATTTGTGTCAATTTGTCTAGCACATTCACTAGATAGCTTGTGAGCTTCTAAAGTGTCGGTTTGAATTTTTTATTATTGTGTTTATTTTTTTTAATTAATTGATTGTAATTATGACAATTTGTTTTGCACCTTCAACAGAAACCTTTTAATTTTTTCATTATTGCATTTTTTTAAATTATGGTTTTGAGAAAGTTGTTCTGCTAATATAATTGACATTTATTAATTGTTTTATCGATATTTGGAAATAATTTGCTCATTTCATCAATGTTATTTAACGATATTTCTTATTTTGTCAAAGTTATTACTCCGAATATTATTTGTTCTCTCGCTTTATTATTATTATTATAATTATTATTCATAATGAGAAAAATTTATTTCTTGTATGGTCAACAAACTTTGATAGAGACTTATTATTATTTATTATTATGAGATAAATTTATATCCTAGTTAAACCAGCAAATTCGTATACAGACTACTTATTATACTTGTTAAAGGTATTATTATTAATACTTTAACCTTGGTTGACTGGAATGTCTCCATTTCTGTCTAAAATCATGTTAGAATAAGAAATCCTTAGAATTAAGGCTTTTACTATTATATTTTTAGTTAATCTGGTATTAGAAGGTCTTAATGTCCATGTCTCGATCGCAGAAATAATTGGCTTTGAAAAGGTTCAGTGTTAAACTGTTAATTTTTTAAGTTACAGTTGACAGTTTTTGTGTAAATATTAAAATGCATGTATGGAGAGAGCTTCCTCGTTTTGTCTTTAATTAACAGTAATTAAACATTTTGGCTTTATTAGATGCAGTCCCTGAAGTTGCCATGGCCGTTGCTAGGTTTGAAGTGATGCCAGTTTCATTTTACTAGCCTTCTATTTAATACCTAGGTAATTTTAATTACTGCAATGACTCTGGGTACTACAAGTTTGCTCTAACTACTATTGCAACTTAAGATTAACATTTTATTATTTAAATAATCTGATTCATTTTTTAAATTATTACCAAGCAATAATAAAAAAATATTGACTGATTAATTATGGTATGATGCAGAGGTGTAACAAGGTTTTGAAAAGTGGAGGGGCATAATTTCTAAAATATTGTGCAAAGCGCAAAAAATTTTTGTGCCCCCCCAACTTTTTGAATTTTGCCCCCCGAAATTTTGAAAATAGGGGGGCACAAATTATCTTAACAAAAGTCATCTTAAAAAGCCATTGGAGAAACATAAAAATACCGATTTGGGGTGCACATGGGGAGCACTGAGCACTAAAACTGGGGGGCGGTGCCCCTCTGCCCCCCGCCTGTTACACCCCTGGTATGATGCGTGATGTGTATGGATTACTACACTAAGCTAACTACACTGCATTAACTACACTACCTGGATTGCTATGCTAATTGCTGCACTAACTACTACACTATAGCAACTTAGCTTTATATTTTGGTTATTTTTTGCAATAATTTATATATAAAATAACTACCTATTACTAATAAGAAAATTTGAAATTGAATAATGATCAAATCTTTGGCTGTAAACCATGTATTCTCTGTGGTAGATCCTGGGGTTGGGAATATCCTTTCACTGGAGTTACGTCTGTTCCATAAATCGTATATTGTCACTGTGTCCCGATGAAAAGTAGTACCCAACAAAAAGTGTCACAGCTCGTTCAAAACTGTAAGTATTTGCCTGAAATATTAAACTCAACAACAGTGACCATATTTACACGAGATCCCAAAGCCGTTTGGAAATATTCGTGAAATTGTCAAATTTATGAGCGATTGCGATGGAACACTGAAAAATTAAAGTTTCCAACCTAGCACTATTTTCTTCAATTTAAGCGAGCTATTACCCTGATAATTTAAAATATACTCTGTTCAACGTGGCTAACGCAACCGTTTTAATCAGGCAGGCGAAAAAGGCTTCAACTAAAGCTATTAACACCACCACACTGGCGTTCTAATGTTTCATTTGAACTCGGCCTACATTCTACATGTAAGTTCAACATGACATTTTTGACTTCCGAAATATTCGTGAGATGTCAGTTCACGAAAGCTCCTCCAGCAAATTTAAGCAAATGAATACATCTGACGGATACTATATTTTACCGCACGTAAGTCGCTGCATATATGAAATTAAACGAGGACACTACTCCTTTCACGGAAAGCAAATTACTCGCCAGTTACTTCATAATCGATCAGTTTTATTATTTCTATGATTTGATTGTCTCATTGTTTACTGAGTGTTATTTGAACAATGAATGTTTCAGGAAACGTGATGAATAACTTAATTATTCGTAGCCGACAGTCAGAAGTTGAAGAGAGACAGGCAGGCGAAAAAGACTTCAACTAAAGCTGTTAACACCACCACACTGGCCTTCTAATGTTTCATTTGAACTCTAACAGGCAAATTTAACAGGCAAATTATTTATTTGAACAATTACTTGGTCTAGTCATTGTTTCTCTATCTCTCCCATTGCTTAATGCATCTGCTCGTCAAACTATCCGTACATCTGAGTATAATTTCTTGTACCTTTGGTGTAGCATTAACCTCAGACAACGATGCGCTAAACATTTGAATGGTACGATAGGTACATACATGCATGCTTTCTCAATCTCAAACGACCCCCTATATATACGAATTACGGAACACGCAAGCATGCGTGCCTGTACACATGCTTGCGCAAGTTTCTTCATGCATAGGCCTACATACACTGTCGATGGAAAGCTCAGGCGATGAGGTTTAGGACAGCCACGGTCTCGCTCTTTGATTTTAACTTATTTTAACTGGGGTGCTTCTGTCTCTGACCGTATTCTTAAGAATTTTCTTTCCCCACGGGGTTTTTGGCACTGAGATCGCCTCTGAATGTATAGAATTATACCGGGAGAGACGCTATGGAAATGATAAGAAAACCAACCGCTAACACTTTGTATCAATAGCAGCTTCTCAGGGTTGAAGCGAGGGACTGCACTTCTTGCACCTTCAGGGGCTCAACAGGAAATCTCTCTGTGTTTATTACGGGCACTTTGCGTGAGAAGCATTAGCATCAAGAACAGAGGCGAATAGTTTTCATCGAATTTATAGTTATAATCAGTGCAACTACAAAACAAGCTATCAAATGTGCTCGCTATAGTCTAAAAGACAGTGTCCAATTTGCCGGGGGGAGGGCGGGCGTCAGACGGGTTTACCCCAGTTTCTGCTACAAGGGCGTTGATATATTGCAGTATTCTTCAGAAATTCTCGTCAACTTCTTTTGTGACAAATCGGACCTTGCTAATAGATATCATAAAGCTCATTAGCGTCATATCGTTCTCTGCCATCCAAGCAATACTCAGATAACTCGAATAATTAATTCGTCAATGGAACACGTCGCTCCCGCAGACCCGTACAGCCCGCTCAGCGGACAGGTTTCCAGTCAAAGTTGATGGTAGTTAACCTCATATTCAGAGTTCTCGGATCATGTGACGACTTGTTTGATACGAGTGGTTACATTTACATAATTGTATGATTTTGGTAATGTAAGTAAGCATATTATTAGTATATATTGTGTTTACATATCGCATTCGTAGTCATTTCCATGCTATGCAATCTCATTTTGTGCTGTCATTGACAGGTCTCTGCTTCTGACTAATCTCAATATCTTTGGACTTAATGGCTTCTTTAGCTGGTTCCTTAGTTTCCACGTCACAGTGGATGCTGTTATCCCAATTAGATGCGTCTGCTGTGTGAACTAGCGCAGTCTGGTTCCTCGACGTCTCTGGCAACGCAGGAAACGTTTGGTCTTGGTACCTGATAGGCTAGTTCTATGTTTTCTATATTGCTATTAACACTTGGATCTTCTGTGGGTCTGGTGCCAGCGTCGTCTGCGAGGCTGTTGACGGTGTTGTTTGGCGCCTCACAAGTTTCAGCTGCTTTAGCTCCTTCCTCTCTGGATATCTCGATCTTACCGTTGCTAGCGAATGGAGATACACTCTCGTTGTTTGGAGTCAGTTTCTCAGTTTCATGTGTGAGAATTGCTTTGTTTTGTTTGCTGCTATCAACGTCTGCCATGTCAACGGTAATATCAACTTTTGTCCATCTTTTTCTAAAAAAAGACACAAATGAAATAATTAAAGTGAAAATAATAATAATAATAGTAGTAGTAGTAGTAGAAGTAGGTGAAGGAGGCGGTGGAGTAGTAGTAGTAGTAGTAGTAGTAGTAGTAGTAGTAGTAGTAGTAATAATAATAATAATAATAATAATACCACAACTCCACCCACTAGGCTACTACCACCACTTCTACTGCTACTACTTCCACTACTCCTTGGTGCTAAGCTGTGGCAGCTCTAGACCGAACGATGTACTAGAATAATAGTAATAATAATAATATTCATTAATATACTCGGTCTTATTATTATCACCATTATTATCACTATTATCACTATAATAATAATAATAATTATTATTATTATTATTACTCACTTTCATCATTATGAATATTATTTTTTGCTTTGCGGCTCTTTGTTCTCCCAGTGACTTAGCGATCATTATTAACGTGTTCAAATAGTCATGATGGTCAGGTCTCGTCTTCTGGTTTGAGGAGAAGGCGCCCTTTAAGGCCACAATTTTGTAGCGTTGAATACAGATACATGTAGATATACGTTTGAAAAGAAAAGCAGTCTCACGCTGAATATCCTACCTTCGCATCATGGCCACAGTAACGACGATTACGATGAGGGAAAGTAGGCAGACGGTCGCAATGGCAACAGGCAATACCACTGAAACCAAACGTTATAAATACAGGCCTACAACTTCAGCAATTATATAATATGTAAGTCCACATTTATACAGCGCCTTATGATCTTTCTAAGTGGCATTCAACATGGCACCACAGGACGGTCAAAGAAAAGGAATTTTATTGAGCGCAAAAGTGGATGCATATTAATATACATTATATAAAGACTCTGAACATTCATGCCATCTGTCTGCTCAATCAGCAGGCGACAGGAATCCGTTGGTTGGTTCCACGTTTGTGCGAGAGCCCAACACGGATGACTCTTTTCAGCTTACTGTGCATAGTTTTGCTGATAGATGTATTTATTGCGCACTGTGACTATTATTAGCTTCATTTAGGCCAGTGCAGAGAGCGTCTCTGGGTATAAATCTTGAACAGGTGCAATATAAATGTTTCATTAAATTGCAATAGTCTCTATGGCTAAAATTAATGTTTGCAGTCCTAGAACGGTGAGGTATATGATTCCCTTACTCCTCCATGGTTGACATTTCATCACGCTATCAATGGACAATCGTTTTCTAATTATTGCCCACAAGAGCACATTCGCTTTCTTCCCCTAATGAAGCACAACGCTTTCACACTACAAACAGACAACTGGTGACCAAATGCAAGTTACATAAGTATCTGCCATTTTAATAATTATTTTGTTGAATATAAGCTCACGTTTATTATTATCTGGTTTTTCATCAAGCGTTCGCTTTTCGTGATGAGGGTTGAAAACTTCATAAGAGAGTTCTTTCTTTTGTACGTCAGTTGAAATCGTTGCTTCGTCTAAGAACAGATTACAATCTGAGATGAAAAACTTTGCAGCAAGGATATGTTTTCAGATGCATCCAGAAGCCCAGCAGCTTTTAAGAAGAAGTCTAGTACCGTTGCAATTATTAATTACGGCTGTTTTTTAGATGTAAAAGCTGAACAAAGCCTCCTGAATGGACTGCACCATGCCATCACAAATAACAATGCACTTCAGTTATTCTAAAGACGTCAATTCGTTTTAACTACATTGGTCGGTCAGTCAGTGATCGTAATCTCCAAACTTCTGAAGCACCACTCTAAAAAAGGCAAGCACAATGCACCAGCTTATTCCTCGATCGAGAATCTGATCAGTAATGAACTCATGTACTGCGATTGGCTTTCGGGCGGCGCTTTAGAAATGGAGGTTACGATTACAATTTCTAAGATATATATGATGATAGAAATGAGGGAGCAGAAAGATTAGCCTACATCACGCAATCACAATGCGCTTTGGTTCGTATAAGAACATCAGTTCGTGTCAACAACTTCAGTGAGTGAGTGAGTGAGTCAATCAATCAATCATTCAATCATTCAATCAATTGGTCAGTCAGTCAATCAATTAGTCAATCAAATTAGTCAGTCAATCAATCAGTCAGTGGATCAGTCAATCAATTAGTCAGTCAGTCAGTCAGTCAATTAATCAGTCAGTCAATCAGTCAGTCAATCAATCAATTAGTCAGTTAGTTAATCAGTTAGTCAGTCAATTAATAGGCCAGTCAATCAATTAATCAAGCAATCATAGTTATAGGTTTGATAGTACGGTACATTGTACGCCCGTATAGTTACTCGATATGCCATTATCAAGTTACTTACTCTATGTTTCACAAATGTCTATTAAAATAGTCGTTAAAAATTAATGTCAAAGCAGCTGGCCTAGGATTAAATGTCATTCCACATAGGATAGATTTCAAAGAACACTCTAACCTCTGATCATAGCAGCGCTCATTTGCGTCCGGCTGTTCGCGTTTAGTGCACGAGACCAAGAACACCGTTCAGATGAAATCCATATAACACTAAAGTCCGGGAGAATTTGGGTTCAGGCCGAGTCATGAGACAAAAGAGGCCGATTCCTAGAATGTCCAGGCGAATCCTAGATGGCAGGCAGCCCTAGCCAGCCAATTGCTCAGTCAATCAACTAGTCAGTAAACCAGTCGTTGGTCTGTCACTCATCCAATGAATCAATCATTTAGTCAATCAGCATTCCGTTTTAGTGGTGATTGCATATATACGTACATATTTATATATATAAATATAATTTATGTTTATGTATGTATGTAAGTATCTTCGTTTATTAGAAAGAAATATCTGGGTCATAACGCAGAGGAATCAAACAGTCATCGAGTTTATTAGGCCTAAATTCATGAAAGGTTCAGTCTATTAGTACCGAAGGTTCTGTGCCATTTTCAGTATGCCACTCGGGCGAGTTATCTGCTCTACGAAAAATGTCTTCAGTAGAATCTGGCCTTGAAAGAGCTGATTATATTAAACTACATGAATCCTTGAACCAAATTCAGTAATCGGAATTCAGCAAGAAACCATTAAATTGATTATTTTGTTGAATATAGGCTTACATGAATCGTCATGCATTCGCTTTCCGTGATGTTCGTTGATATTTTTTTCAGATGGTTCTTTATTTTGCACCTCAGTCGAAACCGTTGTTTCGTCTACAAATAGATTATAATCTTAGTTGAGTGACTCTGCAATGAAGATACGAGAATTGTTGATACATTAGGAAGCCAAGCAACTCATGACAAGAAGTCTTAGACCGTTGTAGTGATGTAGTGTTGCTGTCATTTAGATGAAAGCACACAGAAAGGATAACTCAAGAATTCTCGGGAAGAAAAGAAGGAAAAGAAAGATTGACCTATTATCAGGCCATCACAACGCAGTTTGTTTAGTTTAAGGATATAAATTCGTCTAAATTAGGCCTACATAGGCCAGTCAGTCATTCAATTCACCAGTCAGTCAATTCACCAGTCACTCAGTCAATTCACCAGTCAGCCAGTATTCAGTTTTGTCGTGTTCGTAAGGCCTAACATTTTCTGCTTCCATCTCTGGTGTATTCTCCTCTGTACACAAATCGTCCTCAGAAGAATCTGGCATTGAATCTGACCTTAAAAGTGCTGATGTAGCCACCCTGTATATAAGCCCATCGCATTACCTCTGGTTGTAATCGCATTACCTCTGAACATAATCAGAGTTTAAAAAAATAAAACTCTGATTTTACTGAACTGCATGAAAAGGCCCTGCCTATTAATTCATTCGTTCAATCATCTGATAATTTAGTGCAATGACATTAATAAGAATCTGGAATGAAACGTTAAGCAATATAACATATACAAGCAATTAGTTAAAAAAACATTTAACTGGACAGATCTCATTTGCTAAGTAAGGCAGCAGTATTTGCGTAGAGTTGAGATTTTGATCTTGAAAATGGTTGAGCTGTTGATCCTTGCGCGATTGGCGCTATCGGCTGTACGCTACAATCAAGCAAGACTGATGACCATGCACTGGTTAATTTGGTGTTTGCCATTCAAATAATTAATCTGTTGAATAAACTCTTACATGAGATGTGCAGCTGACCTTCTTCCGTATCATATTTCGTATCAAATTCATCCTGACCGTTATCATTTTGGCTGCTTTGCACCTCAATTACACTCGTTGTTTCGTCTAATAAAAATTACAATCTTTGGAGGACGACTTGGAAATAAGTATACTAACGTCTGGTGACTTTCTGAATACATTACAATGCAAGACAGCTCGTGAGACAACGCTCTGAGCCGCTGCAATGAAGCAGTATGGTTGTAATTTATATGTAAGCACTAAAAAAGACATCCAGACCTGCAAAGGCTCAAGATTACTATGGAAGAAAGGAAGGAAAAGAAAGATTGACCCACATCAGGCCATCAGTAATATGCAGTTGAGTTGCTTTAAAAATATATAACCATAACCAAAAATTTTATTGACTACTGAACAACCAATTAAGCAAACATAATATTAAGGTCAAACAGCATAGAAAGGTTGACAGAGCACAAAAGGAAGAACCCTAAGGGACCGAGGTCCCGCTAGCAGGGGACTGCTTATAGGGTGGGCAGTTTATCACCATAATCACTGTGCCATCGTTTTCCACACCGCTTTATCAACATACTACACAAAAACACAATTATGTCGCTATCTAGTTTCTACTAATGAAGCACAATGGGATACGCTATAATCAGACAATTGATGACAAACTGCTAGCTAATTACCATTGTCTGTCATTTAAGTAATTTTATTTTAACTTTACTTTAAAGATATCATATTATAGTTTAAATAACATAAGCTGGATCAGCTAGTCAGTCAGTCAATCGACCATTCAATCAGGCAGGCAGGCAGTCAATCAATCAACTAGCTATTCAGTCAGTCAATATATTCCGTTTTGATCGTTCATACCATTTTCAGTTTCGTTCTCCAGTGTAATCTCCTCTGAAGGCAAATAATTGACCTCTGTAGAATCTTGCCATGAAAATGCTGCAGTAGTCGACCCTATAAGACATCGTATGTACGTCTGATCAGGTTGAAGTTGACAAACACGTGAATCAATAACATAAATCAGCATTCAGTAAGATACTAGCGAATCCTATGTCAAGCAGTATGTATATATTCAACATATATAAAAATATATATATATAATTTATAAAGGCTAAATTATGGATACATGCAGTGAAATAACAGAAGCATTCAACATAGTTAACTTAATTAACTTAGTTCTACAGTAATTTACCCTTGTGTAAGTAGCGCAATCGACTACACGCTAATGACAATGCAATGGTAAATTTACCGTTTTCTAGTTTAAAAATAATTTTTATCAATATACCCTTACAGAATTGATAGTCTTCCATACCTGTTTCCTTCTCCGCTGAATTCACCTCAGAACGAGAAATAGCCTCGATAGAATCTGGCATTGATGATGTTTCAATTATCAACCCTGTAAGGCCAGCGCAACACGTTTTATTATATTAAACTACACGTACCAAATGCAATAGCAGAAATACTTGAAAGAATAACCAACAAAAGGACCTCTGGTCTACTTTACTTGGTATGGTTGAATTCGCCATCGAACCCCTGGCGACCACAGAGGAAGGAAATGGAAATGGAGGCTAAGGTGAGGGGTTTGAACTCCATGCTTATAGGGTGGGCAGTTTATCACCATAATCACTGGGCTATCGTTTTCCACACCGCTTTATCAACATACTACACAAAAACACAATTATGTCGTTATCTGGTTTCTACTAATGAAGCACAATGGGATACGCTATGTTCAGACAATTGATGACAACTGCTAGCTAATTACCATTATCTGTCATTTAAGTGATTACTTTATTTTATAATTATCGACTTCCACCAGTTTGTTCTCCAATCTTCACCAGTTTCACCTTCTTCATATTTGTTGATATAATTAGGCAATTGATGACAAACTGCTAACTAATTACCATTGTCTGTCATTTAAGTAATTACTTTATTTTATAATTATCGACTTACACCAGTTTGTTAACCAGTCTTCACCAGTTTCAATTTCGTCATATATGATGATAGAGTCACCGGAGTCTTCTTCGTTTTCCACGTCAGTAGGGGTCGTTGTGTCGTCTAAGAAAAGATAATAATCTTAATTGGACGGCTTTGCAATAAGTTGCGAAAGTCAGATAATTTTGGGGTGTAGTATTAGGAGCTACGCCGATCGTGAGAAGAGGCATTGAGCCGTAAAAACGATTACCTTTTTAAAGATGATAGTTTGCTATACGCGTTGCACAATAAAAATACACTTCACAAGACGATGCGGTAAGGCAAGAACGGAACAGAATGTTTGCCGTATAGGCCTTACACCATGCCATCACAATTCAGTTTAGTTAGTTAACAGATATCAATTCGACTAAATTTCCGAAGCTATCCAGTCAGACATTCAATCTGACTGGCTAGCAATCCTACTGTGGAGCCATAAATTAAGGTTAGACAGATGGCATTTTTTGCCAATCAGCAGCCAGCTACTCAGTCAGTCAGTAGGTAAGTTAGAATCTGATCAGCGCCAGTCAATATTCAGTTTCTGTTGTTTATACCATTTTTAGTTTCCACCTCCAGTGTAATCTCCTCTGGACGCAAAATGTTCTCAGTAGAAACTGGCCTTGGAAATGCACTAGTCGACCCTGTTAGAACATCGATTACGTCTGATAATGTTAAATTACTTGACAATCACAAAGATACTTGACACAATATCGGAGAACAGAATTCATCAAGACGAGGCTCAACGCTAAACAGTTATTTCACAGACATTAATTTCATGGAAATTAGTGAATATGAGAGTAGAAGGTCTAAAATAAAAGCAGCCAAATTTGATTTGTCTAAATGATTTTATTAATTAACAAGCAGTTTGCCATTAAACGTTCTGTAACTTTCACAGTCACAAAGGACGTAATCTTGTTAAAACGTCATAGCACACAAAGTTACGGTACCTGTCTATGCTTGAAATCTAAAATTCTAAGATGACCTTATTGCTCTGCCGTACAACTGCAATTGCGCCGTCGAGGGTGAGCACTTCTGAGCAAATAATGTTGGAAGAAGGGCAATATTAAATTTCCGGAAAAAAATTAAATGGTTATGCTCTGATGACTGCAAGTGCAGTCAACTGTGGTGCCATAAATTATGATTAGAATTAATTAGGAATAATGGCAGCAGATGACATGATAGAACATCAACTTACTCTGTGGATCATCTATGCAGTTGAATGTGATACGCTCAAAGTCATTGTAAGACCGCCAACCGTAAAACCCACAAGTAATCTTTTCTTTGAGAACTTTAACCATACAAGACTGTTTGTTATCACAAGTGCCGTGTATTTCCGTTATATGGTTTGCATTGGCATTACGAGTGCAGTCATTATCTCTGATACAGCATCGAGACCCTTGGCAAGTAGAATCTCCAAGAACAACGGCTGTGATCCGAATGACCTTCATCTCTGGACATCTTAAACGGAGCTCAGATCCCACGCAACTCTGCACTCGTTCTGTCTCAACAAAACGATGAAAAAGTACATGATGTTGGCAGAAGTAAGCTCACCGAGGTTGATATATATACATAAATATATATATATAATATATATAAATATAACAAACTATTTTATTGATAACTGTCAATCAAGCAGAATCAAAAACATTTAATTGCAGAACCTAGAAATTAAACGAAGATTGGCAGTTAGCAATATAGGGAAAGATACGACCCCCAAGGGACCTAAGTCGCGCTATCGGGGAGACCCTTTCAACCTGTGGTATATTTAAGCGTTCAAGCAAATAATAATTTGTGTGACTGTTGGTTCCTGTGTAAATGTAATTGTAAAGCTTAACTAGATAATTAGAGAATTACTAAGAAAGACTTAGTAGTTAGATTCTGTAAATGTTATATTTAGCGGGAGTTAGCTATTTAATATTATAGCCTACACGCGCATATTAGATACATATTAGTGATTATAACAAAATTATTGCCATAGCCTAGAACTTCGCCATCTGACTTCACACAACCTGAGAACGATTATGTTAAACACATTCCCAGAATTATGTTGATGCGATAACTTATTAATATACACAATCGTTTTTTTAAGTCGAGAGGTTTGAGACCGGTCGACGGCTCAAAGGATATTATACTTGAAGCGACGACTTCTTCAGTCGGGGCGTGACGTATGCTCATCTTCCCGATAATTCGATTAAGCTGACTTGGCAAGGAGCCTGTATGAATTTTGATAGTGTACTCTTTCAGTACATGTACGTACCACTTGATGCTTGTCCTCGGAGGCAGACGACAATGGCAACCACCAGCAGGAATGACCAGCAGCGATATCTGAGAGGTGATTCCATTATCATCTCCGTAGCAGATACACCAGCCCTAAAAAACGTTAATGTCATAATATGCAGTGATGCTTATGTTTATTAACTCATCTATTCAGTAGGATTATTCATCGGTTCCATCCACAACTAACTTAGTTGGACTTTTATGAACGTCATTGTTTGAGACATTTGGTAAAAGAGAATTTTCAGTGAATTTTGTGTTCAATTGAAGAAAACATCTATATTTTTATGCCCAAAATCTAGACGTAATACACTTACGCATGTCGTGTGTGATATATATGGTTTATTATGCATATAGGTCTAATTACACCACACCTCAAAATTTTCATGTGGCCTATGAATGTATTGAACAATGGCAGTCTGTTAGTAACATTTAAAAAAATATAATTGGTCTTAAAAATAATTAAAATTAAATCTGATTAACCGGTCGTTCAACGCAGAACCTCAGCTCAGTATTCTTATTACTGAAATTTGATACCGCCCTTCTTCCAACATTTTTTGCTCAGAAGTGCAAACACACGCCTCGACTGTGCAATTGCAGTTGTACTGCAGAGCAATGGTGCGCGAAGGACTTGCTCAAGGTCCCTACACAGTGACACCCCGGACGAGGCTCGAACCCGCGGGCTCAGCACACACTGAACGCTCCGGGCTGACCGCTCTAACCGATCGGCCACTGTACCACACAGTAATTCTGTTCCAAAGCGGCGTTTCTTCGTCAGATCAGAAATTCAGTGTCTTATTTATTGAAGCTGTGTTCAGTCTGGGTTGTTAACTTAGTTCTATTAGACTGTTGTACGATATAGATTGCTGTCAATGATACATGACTACACCCGAATGTTTATAATTAGATTCGGAGAACAACCAGTCTTGAATTATTATTTGAACCAATTCCATACAATTCTTACAATGCTCAACGTTGCACTTTAGCTCATTAATAAGTTTTCAATCGAACTTCCAACAAACTTTTAAAATCCTTTTGTAGAATTCTACAGCAAGCAATCTATAACTAATACCTTTTAAATCAACTCTTTAAATGCTTCAAAAGTAGGCTATTAACAATAAAGCATCTGCTGATTCAGAAGTCAGAGTGATGCTGTTCGATCGTGCCTTCTTCATCTCGTCACATACAGTAGCGATCTAATTATCCCAGTTCACATGACACCCAACGGATCCGTGTGTTGCAGCAGCCAGGGGTGTAACAAGCGGGGTGCAGCGGCACCGTCCCCCACAGTTTCAAAACTGGGTTGCAAACCCCCCCCGTTTTAGTGCTCAGTGCCCCCCCCATGTGCCTCCCAAATCGGTTCTTTTTATGTTTTTTCTTCCCATGGCACTTTAAGATAGTTTTTGTTGAATTAATTAATGCCCCCATTTTTCAAATTTCTTGGGGGCAAAATTCAGAAATTGGGAAAAAAATGTTTTGCGCTTCGCGCAATATTTTTCAAATTATACCCCCCACTTTTCGAAACCTTGTTACACCTCTGGCAGCAACTACAATTCGGCTCCAGGAAGTTGGTTAGACCTGACCTAAAACAAACAACGACTGACCCATTTACAAGCAATGTCCGAATTACTTACAGAGGAATATTTACCCACTCAAATATATGCCGTCAGTATTGTTCCAACGAGTCAAATATTTCGTCAATAACGTATTGAATTATGTTTTAAATCCAACTTCAGTTGTAATGCTAAGGGAAGATGGCTGACGTACCCAGGCCATTAACAGGACCCATAAACATTTTACGAAACGATTATACATATATATATATATATGTAATTGTATATATTTAGATATATATAAAAATAAATATATATATATAATTATCATATATGCTCTAGTACATGTGATATGTGTAGGCCCTAAGTTTGTCATACGCATATATCACAAGTTGCGTTTAGGATTGTTCTTGCTAAGGATTCTGTTACAATAACGGTTTCATGTAGTTCTAAATTACTCGTGCACATTGTTTGTATAAATACGTCCAAGGGTATGTAGGAGGAAGAGATATCGAACCATCTTTCTCATGCATCCGCTTATCTTATTTTTATCATTGTACAAAAGGACTTCTTTCAAAAAGTATTCAGAAAACGAATCTCTGTGTCGACTTGACTTCGTCTTATCCTAAGGCGCCTACGAGAATAACCCCGAGAGTCATTTCTTGTATTCTCAGAGAAACTAGTTCTAAAATCAGAAGAGCGCCCATCTTATTTTTTTTATCAAGATACAAAAAGAAAGATCCTTTCTAAAAGTAATGCAGAAAAAGTATCATTGTGACGACTTGACTTTGTCCTGTTATGAGACGTCAAAGAGTGTCATTTTGTACTTGTAAAAAGAAGCTATAGAAGAGCAAAGTAAGCATTAAGACTGTAAAATTAATTTAATGGATGCATTTATATTCAGTAACAGGTTAATTAAAAATGTCGGATAATAATAAAATTCAGAAGCGAACCACGCAATGAACATATTGAGTACGAGGTAAAACTCTTGTACTGAGATCCCAAGGAAATATTCAACAGTTGCGCAGCCAATCGAGCAGCACATTGGTTCCCACGTTGAATACCGAATATCTTGAGTTCAAATTTTATAGTAGACTTTCTCCATTTGGTCAATCCAGGACTCCATACACGGGGTACAAAGATCTGACACCAATTGGGGTTGCAAACCCCCCCCCCGTTTGGGGGGGGGGTTTGCGCCGGGGGGGATGGCGCCGAGGCTGCGCATATATTCAGATAATTAATATTTATGCATTCACATATTTATAAAATATATATTATAATATCAATATATACCAATGTATATATTATATATATGAATGTATAAATATTAATTATCTGTATATATGCATAGCCTCGGCGCCATAGAAGTGATTCTTACGAAAACACATAAAATTAGAGAGACGGCTTCAGCCATCAAGGGCTTCACGAAACAATACACGGTAGAGGGGCTAACGGTATCGATGCCACATCTTTTCTTGACACCGTTCGAGCACAGGCGGTAGACTTGTTGACAAAAAATCGTCAGACTAAGGTCAACTTTGTCTTTACCTGCACAATTAAGCGCGTTGACATGAAGTCTGGAGAAGTAGATTCCACAGATTTTCCATTCGTTTCAAGGACTGAGGTGATTCTAGACTCACGATGTAAGTGAAATTTATAACAGCACGAAAGATAAAATTATTGAGTCGATGGCCGCCTTCCAGATGCGTGGTAGTAACTGGAGACTCAGAGCGGTTCAAAAATTAGATATCAACACCGTTGTTTATAAACCGTTGAAAGGTAGTTCTTACATCGCACTACCGAAGGAGTTGGCGAGAAAAGAGGCTATAATCAATATGAAGAATAAAGATGAAGAATGCTTCAAGTGGTGTGTAATGAGAGCCTTAAACCCAGTTGACAACCATCCAGAAAGAATTACGAAAGAATTAATTAGACAGTCTGAGGAACTTAATTGGTCCGGTATCGAATTCCCAATAGCAGCTGATGCTAATGTGATAAGTAAGTTTGAGAGAAATAATAATATTAGTATTAATGTTTTTGGTCATGAGAAAGACGTTAACCTATTCCCACTATATTTATCAAAGCATGAGAACGATAGTTGTGTAGATCTATTACTCATTTCTGATGGAGAAAAGAAGCATTATTGTTGGATAAAGAATTTCAACAGACTGATGGCAGTACAGACAGAAAACACCAGTACTTCGATGTACCATTGTAAAAGATGCTTAATAGGATTCAGTAGAAAAGATTCGCTACACAAACACACCGAGTACTGTTCCCAACACGACGCTCAAAAGATAGAACTTCCAGAACTTCCTACTTTTCATTAATGACCTGCCTAACGTTTCTTCATTTCTTACTCTTCGCCGATGACACGAGCATTCTTGCTTCTGGCTCCTCTTATGTTGAATTACTTACACTCCTTAATCGGGAACTTGTTCAGATGAATAAGTGGTTCATGGCTAACAGACTCACGCTTAATGCCACTAAAACTAACTATATTCTTTTTGCTTCGCATCGTAAAAACACTCCCCGACTGAAGTGGTCTTAATGATAAACAATGTTCCGTTGCCTAAAGTCATCTCCACCAAATTTCTAGGCGTTTATGTTGACCAATCTCTTACATGGAAAACCCACATTGATAAGATTGCATCCAAAATAGCAAAAAACATACGAATTATGTCTCGCATTGCCTATTTATTACCTGCCACAATATGCACTAGCCTCTATTATTCTTTGGTCCATCCCTATTTGGCATACCGCAATTTAGTTTGGGCGTCTAACTATCCCTCGAGATTAAGTAGGCTCATCTCCCTTCAAAACAGAGCGTTTAGAGTTATCTGCAAATGCTCTGTACCACATACATGTACATCTAACTTACACTATTCTCAACCTCTTATCTTGAATGTTAATCAAATAACTCTAATGCAAACTAATGAGTTTATATACAAGTTTTTAAACAATCAATTACCTGTGGCTTATGCCAACTACTTCACGCCCATCCAATCAACCAACCCGTATAACCTTCGAGATTTTAATAACTATAGACCGACCTACGCACGCACAAACACGCGCAAATTTTCAATCAGATGTGGTGGGACAATGACCTGGAATCGTCTTCCACATCACATACGTACTTTGACTCAAATCAATGCATTCAAACACAAACTTCGCGAATACTTGTTTCTAAATTCAACCTAACGTGTTTCTCTGTTCACTTATACCTGTCAATCGTAGTTAACTAGTTAAGCATTGCGTACTCTTTTTACTAGATGTATCAAATAATTGCCATCCTCTTAACAATTTAACTTGAAAGTAAGGGTGCCCCTGCTAGCGGGACCGAGGTCCCTTTAGGGTTCTTCCTTATTGCTGTCTGTCAATTTACTAGTCTTTCAAACTTGCATTTTTTATTCATGATTGTCAGTACTCATTAAAAAATCTTGGTTATGGTTATGGCTATGGTTATGGTTATTACACTACAAGTAATAAAGATCGTTGCTCCACCGACATACAGTTTCCGAGTACTAGAAATTAAGATCATCTTATAGAATATAGATCATGGTTCCAACGAGGTTATAAAGTTAGTGCAGTAGAATAGGCCTAAATATAGTCTGAGTTCAATCATGTTTCAAATTTCGCTTTGTATTGTGTAGGTTATATGATTGCGTTTGCTACGACGACCGTTTGACCCGCACTGTCTTTGGATCTTCGTTGAGATGACTGCATATCGCAATAGGGATTCTCCGTCTCAGATCCTCCTGTTAAGATAGCCTTGGATGCCACCGAGGGATTGGGAGACAACGATGCTTGGTTGGCGTAGACGTTTTCCGGTGACATCGACTCGTATATCGGATTCGGAAGACCATCGCTTGTGCTAAGTTTGTCTTTTGCTTCGACTTTTTCGGGAGAGTCTGCCTTTGAGTTGAAAGCTGTTGCTTTGATCACCGGCTTGCTAACTTCAGTGTGTGAATCCGAGGATGCTTTTTGAGCAGAATTGTCCGTCTTTTTCGTCTTCTTCTTTTTCTTCTCAGTAGCTTTATTCCCTTTCATGGCCTTGTATTCGCTCTCCTTCCAATTGCAGGCCTCATCCAAGGCATTTTGTGTGGAGCTGGTGGTCGCTTTAACTGGTTCCACGTTGCAGTAGATGTGGTTATTTTCATTAGATGAGTCTGCTCTTGGCCCAGTACATTCTGAGTCTCTGACGTCTTTGACAACACTGTAAACGTTTGATCTCGGCCTTGGTACCTGATAGTCTGATTCCTTGCTCTCAACATTGAAAAATATATTTAGATCTTCTTCCTGTCTGGAACCAGCTTCGTCTCTGAGACTGTGAAGGGTGCTGTTTGGCACATCGTAAATTTCAGACGCTTTAGCGCTCTGATCTCGGGATTTCTTGATCTTGTGGTTGCTGTAGATTTGAGATTCCCTCTCGTTGTTTGGATTCATTGTCTGATTTTCGTTCGCGTGCATTGTCTCGTTTCGGTCGCGATTATTATTGTCTGTCATTTCAATGGCAGCGTTGTCTTTCAGCCTTCTTTTTCTGAAAAAATAAGGTCTCGAATAAAAATGATAATAATTATTACAATAAAAAGACAGCAATAATAATAAGTATTATTTTAATGACTCTTTTGTATAATTATTGTTGCCATCATTATTACCACTGCTACCAGTCTACTACTAATGCTGCTAATACGACTTCCACTGTTACAACCCTTGGTAGGTCTACTGATACCACTTCTGCTACTATTCTCATTGGCACTATAACAAATCTATGACTGCAACTTGTAGCAATTGTAGTAGTTTTAAGCGCTGTTTATTTCGATTGGCGCCATACAAATGTTCGATAACGTTACATTAGGGTAGTGGTGTAATAGGATTACAAAAGAAGTAGGCCTAATATATGCAGACCCGTTGAGAGCAAAGTGTGGGCCGGTACAACTTACATTTTTGAGCATGAATTAAAGACTGATTGACAGTACACTGTAATGCAATGTTGGCCTGCTAGAAAATGTTGCAAAATTACACGCACTGAACTTACATCATACATGATACATCACTAACTTATCAAAATTTTCATCGATTCATCATCATTCCTCACTGTCAGTGAGATTGAATAATAATGAAAATAAATATTTATTTTTTTAAATTCCTAATTTAAAAAAAACGCTAACTGAAGAAAATTATAACCTACAAACATCCACAAACTGCAGTTGTTGAAACAGTTTTATTTGTTAAGTCTGTAAGAGATGAGTTCAGTGATGGAATATTTTATCCGATTTCTAATTCCGAAGTAGCTGGACTTAAAAAACGCTTTGTTGCAGTGTCAAGTCTTTGCAACAATATTGAAATTTTTGGATGTTTCCGCAAGAAGATTATGGCTGCAGGGTCATTAGTGAAAACTGTTGTGAAAGTTAGGCCTACTCTGCAGACAATTGCAAGGATTTAATAGACGAAGTTGACTTATTGAAACGAATTTATCAAGAAAATATTGGCTCAAAAATTATCCTACGTTTTCAGTTGTTGAATAAACTGCATAAGATTTCGCTAAAGAATCTCTTCCAAATTTAATTGTTGCCATGAGGATTTTTTTGTCTTCCAGCTTCTGTTGCAAGCGCAGATCGAGAGAACACTCAGTGTGTTAAAACGAGTCAAAAACTATCAGCGGTCAACAGTGTGTCAAAACTGAGTCAATGGATTGGCAACAATGGCCACTGAATCGGAGTTGGCAAAATCTAAAAATTTTGATTCAGTTATTGATTCTTTTGCAAGCAAAAAGGCCAGAAAGGCCCCATTATGAATTAATTGAGAATATTAAAATAGAAATTTGGTTAATAAAACCAAATGTGATTTGTCAATATATTTGTTAATAATTACAGATAAGTTTACAAACAATCAAAGAGTGGGGCCCCTTATATATTTAGTTCGGGGTGGGGGCCCGGGTAAGTTGTCCCCCTTTCCCCCTCTCAGTGGGCCTGAGTTTATACAGTACAGTGGTTGCAACAGCATCAACAATAAAGTACCAACAGAGTCAAAGATGGTTTATGTGAAAAATCTTCCAATATTGTCCACCAATAGAACTGCGTATTCTTGGCTGGTTTGAGATCACCTCAAAGAGTTTAAGTTTGAAAAACCATTCAGGTCTATTCTTAGGTCATTTGATTCAATTGATTGTGATCGATGGTCACCGTCCTACCTTCGCATCATGGCCACAGCAACGACGACTACGATGAGAACAAGGAGGCAGACGGTCGCCATGACAACAGGCGAAACCCCTGAAACAATACGTAGAGATGATAAAAGCTCTAGGTTTTACAAAAACATTTCATGTTGAAAGTCAAAGTGCAAATGAATGAATCGACTTTAGACGTAAACAAACAGCAGACCGTAGTCACAAAAACGGTAGATACGCAGACAAACAGCAACAGAGCAACTCTTGGTTGTTCTTTACGACACAGTTTCCACGTACGAGAGCTAATAGTAATTTAAACAAGGAATAACCTTAACGATTAATTTTTTTTATTTATTTTGTTTATTTCCGAAATTTGATACCTCCCTTCTTCCAACTTTTTTGCTCAGAAGTGCATACACACGCCTCGACTGTGCAATTGCAGTTGTACTGCAGAGCAATGGTGCGCGAAGGACTTGCTCAAGGTCCTTACACAGTGAAGCCCCGGACGAGGCTCGAACCTGCGCGCTCAGCACACACTGAACGTTACGGGCTGACCGCTCTAACCGATCTGTCACTGTGCCACACATGGCATAGGGTTACATCAGGCGTATAAAAATGGGGTTTAGTGAGATAAGTTTTATAGGTGCGTATATAGGTGTCTGTAGATTTTGATGAAGACTCAACGCTATAGGCTAAAAAGAATTGTAACTCTTGTAATTGATCTTTTGGGGTCTTTCATGTTGCCAGTCCCTCGATTAGTCCGCATTACTCGACCTCTGTGGATGATTTACCCTGTCGATGCAGCCACGGATATGAAGTGCTACAGCTACTTCCCTTTTTATTAGCTTCGGCTTATAAGTGTTCTAAGTGTGGTGGGCCAGTCCTTTTTACTGCCGCATTTTTTATCTCTCCAGAACATTATACAAAAACAGTTACTAATTTGATATTAATTCTAGCTATTATTATTGATCACTGACATTCATTTAAGCATTTCTGCGTTAATGTCAGACTGTGTTATTTCTGAAAAAGCGAATTTCTATCCATTTTCCAGTGTATGTATTATGACAGAGTTCGGCAGTGATCGGTAGTTCTGCAGAAATCATGAGACAGAGGCCTACATATAATTAAATTTCTGCTCTGTAACTCCTTTGAATTCGCGACTCTTCTGCTTGACAGTTCATCCCATTAACCACGAGGCTATTGTCTGCCTTCACCATCTATCCATCACCCCTCAGGCTTTTCACTCAAAACTCAAGTCTCACCATTTCAAAAATTCTTACCCAAACTCACTCGATAATACACACTCAAATCCTCGACGTAGAAAGACACATTATGGGAGATTATGGGCAAGGGCACGGCGACGGAAGCGAGGGAGTGACGAGAGATGGGACAGATAACTCGGAAAGAGGACGGTCCAGACGGACGATGGAAGCAAGAGAGGCAGAGGCGACAGGTGAAGAAATTAAGCAGAATCCGACAGGGGAAGAGAAGAAGGATATAAATATGGGACGCGGGCGAAAGTGAGGATTCGCTCAAGACGGAGTCAATAGACAAGGAGAGTGCGGAGTGCTACAGACGAGATTTGCTGAGCATCTCTAAACGCATGACCTAAGGCCGAAGTTGTTTGACTGAGGGCGAATCGAGAAATCTACTATTATTTAAATCAGTTTGCTGTGAATATACGTTTGCATTTTTAATATATCGTAACCTCAAAAAGTCTTCGCTGATTCCGTGGTTAAAACGAACTTACACCGACCGAAGAGAAACGCCAGCTACCACATCACCATATTAACGCTCGCCACCATACAGCTTTGGAATAGACGATAAACAAAAATAATCTGTTCCAGTACAACCACAATCAGACAACTGATGATCAAGTGCTGGATAATATATAGTGTCCGCAATTTTATTAATTAATTTGAATAGTGCTGGCTTACATGAATCATTGTCTGGCAGTTCATCGTGCATATGCTTTTCGTGGCGAGGGTTTATTGTTTGAACAGAACGTTCTTCGCTTTGCAAGTCAGTTGAACTCGTTGTTGTGTCGTCTGCAATAAAGAAGCGAGCCTCAGAGAAAGTTTTGATGCAATAGGAAGCTATACAACTTATGAGACGTTGCCCTGGTGTTGTAGAATACTGATTGCTGCTATTTCGAAGAAAGCCCTATTTATTAAGAGGCTACACAAGACTACGCGAAAAAATACCATGAAATGAAAGATTGAGAAACAAAAATGTTACATCATGCCGTCATCACGATGCCATTTAGTTACTCTGAAGACAACAATTCGGTTAAGTTGAGCTGCCTCAACTAATGGTCAGTCAGTCAGTCAGTCAGTCAGTCAGTCAGTCAGTCAGTCAGTCAGTCAGTCAGTCAGTCAGTCAGTCAGTCAGTCAGTCAGTCAGTCAGTCAGTCAGTCAGTCAGTCAGTCAGTCAGTCAGTCAGTCAGTCAGTCAGTCAGTCAGTCAGTCAGTCAGTCAGTCAGTCAGTCAGTCAGTCAGTCAGTCAGTCAGTCAGTCAGTCAGTCAGTCAGTCAGTCAGTCAGTCAGTCAGTCAGTCAGTCAGTCAGTCAGTCAGTCAGTCAGTCAGTCAGTCAGTCAGTCAGTCAGTCAGTCAGTCAGTCAGTCAGTCAGTCAGTCAGTCAGTCAGTCAGTCAGTCAGTCAGTCAGTCAGTCAGTCAGTCAGTCAGTCAGTCAGTCAGTCAGTCAGTCAGTCAGTCAGTCAGTCAGTCAGTCAGTCAGTCAGTTGTTGGTAACTGACTGACTGCTCGATCTCGGCAGTGTCACTCTACCCATTCGGTGCAGCATATAGCCTATACCAGCGTTTCCCAATCTTTTTGGCCGTGGAACCTTTTTGATCTTAAATTTGTGTGGCGGAACCCCGTCCAGAACTATACATATTCTGTTGCAGATACAGACGTTTGAGAATGCAGGCGATTATTGGTTTAGACCTAGACTATCGTATCGTATCTGGTTATTTATATATTTATCTGGTTATTTATATATTTTATACATTTAAGATGGGATTAATAATAACACAAATATCGATGACGTTGACATGAATACTCTTCGATATAAAGTTATACACAGATGCTGATTAAGCAAAAACCTCCATTTCTGCCCACTGAAGGTTTTCCGCGGAACTCTTGTTTTCAAGCTCACGGAACCCTAGGGTTCCGCGCAGAGGTGTAACAAGGTTTTGAAAAGTGTGGGGGGCGGCATAATTTGTAAAATATTGCGCGAAGCGCAAACAATTTCTTTTTGCCCTCTTTTCGAATTTGTACCCCCAGAAATGTGAGAAATGGGGGGGCATAAATTACCTTAGCAAAAGTCATCTTAAAAAGCCATTGGAGAAACATAAACAGACTGATTTTGGAAGCACATGGGGGTCACTAAGCACTCAAACTGGGGTTGCTTTCCCCTCCCCCCAGTTTCAAAACTGGGGGCCGGTGTCCCTCTGCCCCCCCGCTTGTTACACCTCTGGTTCTGCGGAACACAGTTTGGGAAACATTGGCCTATACAGACTCTGAACATCCATGCCATCTGTCAGCTGTTGATGGAAATCCGTTGGTTGTTTCCACGCTTGCGTGCTGGCCAACCATTGGTGACTATTTTAACTTACTATGCACTGTGTCACTCACTGTTCTAACAGTCGTTGAAATGTCATGTAACATCATGTAGGCCAGCGCAGAGAGCGCCTCTGAGTAGATTTCTTGAAGAGGCGCTAAATCAAGTTTTCTTGATTCGTTGAAGAATTTCCTGGCTAATTGATTGCATGACTTGCAATCAGACAAGCAGTTTGCTAGTCATGCAATCAGCAAGTAAACCAGTGAGTCAATCAAGGATTTGGGAAATCAATCAATGGGTCAATCAGTCAATCAGTATTGAGATATAATTTTATGGTGTCTGTACCATTTTCTGCTTTCTTCTCCAAAGTATTCTGCTCCGTATTTTCCTTATATGGAATACTCTCTTCTGTATACGAATTATGCAGAGTAGAATCTGGCATTGATAATGTTGTAGTAGTCGACCCTGTAAGGCCAGCGCACGACTTCAGATTATATTAAATTTGCTGAATACTTTTAAAATGATATTTATCGGAAATGAGTAGGCTTTTCAGCAAGAAAGAGTCGAAGCAGTTAGAAAAGAAACAACTCAGCAGATAGGCATGCAGTTATCAGAAACAAAACACTGCACAGATATGAAAATGTTAGTTAAGTATACATAATTTATTTTCTAACTAGGCCCTACTTGTGTACCAAGGAAATATAATGCTAGTTATATTATGTCGTATTACTCGTTTAGAAATGCAATGCTTTCTTTGACGGTGTTTGATGTACACGGAACGAATCGTGGAGTTTGAAACTAAAGTTAAGTTCAGGTTGTTATAAGGACATGATTAGAAAGTCAACTTACTTTTTGGATCGTCTATGCAGGAGTATGTGATGCGTTCAAAGTCGTTGTTGTACCACGCTCCCCAATATCCACAAGTGATCTTTTCTCTGATGACTCCAACCGTACAAGTCTGCTTGTTATTACAAGAGCGATGGACATCCGAAACATGGTTTGAATTCGCATTGCGAGTACAGTCGTTGCCCCTGATACAACAGTTGGTCCCTGTGCAGTAAGTATCACCAAGGACAACTGCTGTGATCTGGATGACCTTCATCTCGGGACATCTCAAGGAGAGTCGAGATTCAACACAACCCTGAATGATTTCTGCTGCAATAAAACGAAAAATAATGTATACGATATTGGCATTTGTAAGTTACATAACGATGATTATAGTAAAGACAATAATTTGTATGACGCCGTGAGAAGGCCATACGGATACAAGAGCGCCTCACAAAAACAGCATTGTTGTGATAGGCTGCGTGTGTTTATGATAACAGAGCTAAGATTTTGATGATTAAGACTAATAACTAAGTCTGTATCTGTTTCTATTCGCTCTACAGCTCCTCTGATATCATTAAAACTTGGACAACAGTCGTATCTCTTTTGGGTTGCCAACTCACGCAGTCCGGTCTACCCATCACATGGAATAGTGGATCCGTAAGTAATGAATGCTCTTTGTGATTCAGACAGAAGGGATTTTGTTTCTATAGACGACCATTGATCCCTGAACAGCGACAATCTTAGATCAGCAACGTCTTGGAGTCCTTTCTTCCTTCATAAAATACTCCAACCGGCGCTAAGACCAGAACAAACGTAACTCTTGTGGAATAGACTTTATGTATAGCGGTTATGCATTGCGCTCCTGAGTAGGCTTATTGAAGAGGCGCTATATAAATGCTCATAATGAATGAATGAATGAATGAATGACGTTATCTAATATCTAATTGCGTGCCTCCTTTGCATTCAATGTGTAGTTGATGGCCATGTTGTTGAAGAGACTTATGTCATTGACAATCGATATCATAGCAATTAATTGATTTCATAATAATATTATTGCATCATACTATGATAAATAAATATTCTGATTGATCAAAGATTCCCATTTTCCCCATTTTTCACGGGTGACCTTGCTACTAGCGTAACCTTGTGATCCGTTGGTGTTTTCCCATTTATAGGCTACCAATGTAAATACAGCCAAACTATGAGCTTTTTTCTCTGCTAGGTTAGAAGTATATAAATTCCTAAAGTATGATTGAATGATTGGTCTATTTACATAGACGTTATAAAAATATTAGATACATGTATGTTCTAAAATAATTGGCCCTCATTCACAATGAAACCGAAACAAAAACTGTAACTGAAAATTTACCACCATTACCAAAGGCGTCTATCCCCCTCCCGTGAGTCATTGGAGCAACTTAACCCCCTCCCCTAAGTCAATGGAGCAACTCCCCCCCATTTTGACTGACAGACTGACTAATATAATTCAAGCATAAATATTAGATTGCACCAGGTTAATGGGACACACAATGACACTGTAGACTAGAACAGAATGGCTAAACTGCAAATGATAAAAGATTTTTAATAATGTAATACTTAAAATAATGAACATCCCCTAAATTCGCAATGAGATCTTCCCCCCCTTGCGTCTTGGATGGAGCGTTTGCTCCAAGGTTTCTATGATGTAGACGCCCCTGACCATTGCCCGTATTAACATTTTCAGAAAAAGAAAATGAGTTACGGCAAGAAAGAAAGTGGCTGCAGCAGAAAAACATACAGGCTCACTCATTTATAACAACACTTCTCTGGACTCACCAGTTAAAACTTTCCCTCGGTAGCAGAGGACAATAACAACCACCTGTAAGACTGACGACCATCTGAGAGATAATTCCATCTTAAAATCTCAGGAGTGGGTATGCCAACTTTATTAAGTTTGAATTTCTATCAGTTGCCTGAACACAAATAATAACAATCGATATTACAGTCACTCGAAGAAAGTATAGGAAATATTCAATGGTGAAACCAGAGGGTAGAATAAGTTAGGCTAGCAGGGTCACCTAAACGTATGATATATATTATTATACGCAATTATTCTTAACACATTATCAGTATTCAACTTCTCCAGCCAAGACTTCCCATTTAAGGCGATTTATCCATCGCTCTCCTTGGTCGATCGCTAAGAATACACGTAGGTCGGGGCGAGCTGTTGATCGATGCCTACCAAAAGTGGTCGCACAAAAAACAACTGTTGTTCGACCTATTACAGTGCTGGTTAACATTTTCTACTCTGCTATAGATCGACGACTTCGACAACAAGACGAGTTTCAAACCATTACTTTATCTACCTAATAGACATTACTTTAACATACTTACTAGAGACAGAACCAGATGCGTTCCGTGAGTAAATGACTGTTGACTGATCATTCCAGTTTCGTGCAATGCGAATGTGGTCATTATTGATAGCCAAGTTGCACGCTAGAAGCCTAAAGCTTATTACAGCCGACAGAAAACGGAACTGAGTTGATATATGTCTACTCGAGTTGTTGGCCGATTATGTTCTTCTATACGACTACGATGCATAAAACTCGCTGTACACTAGGGATCGTATGCTCAATCCAGCGAATTCGCTGTTCAAACCACCTACTATTAAGAAATGGGACGCTTCGTCTCCATCCGACTTCCCATGATTTCTCCAAGTAATGTAATGGACGTTTATTGAGCACCTTCTAAGAAGATTATCAGTTAGAGCGAATTTTCGGTTTAATTTTTTAACGACCAGCTACGTATGTTTTTCCCATACATTTTAGTACACGCTGGTCGCTATATGGTTAAGCTACTGCAATATGTGTTAACGTTCACAATCAGAGAACAACAGTCGTGTAAAATATCAGTTCAGCAGTATAAAGTTCCACGAGTGGTTTCTTTGTTGACTTAGCAAATCAATCAAATCGTTCTTCAATCCGAGTTGCAAACTGGATCCTATAGTTATATTAATCCTGATAATAATACTCGCTTCTATACGAATTATACCTAAGTCGTCAGATGAGTATGTCCGTGAATTTTGTAACTAACCAATCCGAGTTCAATCCGAGTTGTAAATTGGATTCTTAAGTTATTGTAATCTTGATGTACGGATTCTATCTGAATGCAAACCTGTCATCAAGACACTCATTGGATTTGGATAACAGCCAACCTTCAATCACACCATCAACCAATTCCACGAATTTTTCTACAATAATTAACATTTCAAGGCGTAGATTACAAGTATGTTTTGTATTGAATTTTCATACTACTCTTTAAATTCGTCGAAAGCATTATACATCATCTGCCAGAGGCGTCCACACATGGGGGGGGGGAGGTATGGAGGCAAATTCCTCCAATTTCAGGTAGGGTGGGATAATTTTTTAGTCTTAGGGGGAATATCTAGCCTTCATAACACTGAGGATCGGGAATTTGCCTCCATCCCTCAGATGGGATTGACGCCTGTGTCATCTGCTATGTTTCAGAAATCAAATTCTCTCTCCAGGTGGTGTTTTCTTGGTTATGCCTGCAGTCCATAATGATACTCAATAGATCCGTGTATGGTGTCACGAAAACTTGGATCCAGGAAGTAAGCCTTAGTAACCTGACCTCAAAAACAAAGTAACCTCTAACCCATCGCAGGCAAACACGCAAGTAGGCATTAAAACATATGACCTTGCACACAGGAAAATTTGCATCAGTGTTGATACTATGAATCGAAGATTTCATAAATAATTACTGATTTAATTTATTAAATTAAACATCCAACTTCAATTTTAATATTCCTATTTTAAGGTTCTCTGCCCTAAAGGAGGTTCAACCTTCCAATGTCGCCAGCTATCACGCTGACCTGTGTCCTGCTTCAGATTACTGTATAGATCTAATTGTCCATCATCCAGTTCAGGAGCATCACTCGGTTTTGTCTAATCTTTCCTCCTATTTTAATGTTACGGAATAATCATTGGCGTTTTTTAATCCATTACGAAGCTCCAAAACAGTTTGCTTCAGATACACTGCATATAAGTATATGGGTAATGTGATATACGCGTAAGTAGGTTGGTGGCAGATCTCTTCTAATCGGCCTCAGGCAGATGAAGAGTACTCATACACCAAACAACAGCTGCTGACGGGTGTATGATTAGGCACATGCCGGGTGCAACTTGACACGACGGCAAATTTACTGCAAGACTAGCAACGGAACGAATCTGATCGTAATTATATACCCTCCTCCACAGAGCATGATTGAAAGAAGATATAGAATCTCTGCTGGTTCGGACGACGCCCAGGATAAAAGGTCCGTGACACCCACTGTGAGAGTCAGGATGGATGCTGATAAATATGTGCTACTTTTCCAACATCATCACAGATGTAAACAGATACGACGAACACAGCAAGGAAACATCAAAATGGCAGACATAATTACCCTTATTAGAAGATCGCAGACTGTGAGATGGTGCTTTCGGAGGTGATTATGACTGATGTAGGTGGGAGGGTTCGTGTTAGGATTGCATATCTTAAATAGACAAGTTTATCTATCATCTGATCATCTATCAGATGATCAAATTGACCAGGAGCCTCATATGCTGAGGCGAAAACATGACGTTGCAAACACTTTGTACCATTGGTTGCCTCTCGAGGTAGGAGAAAAGAATTGCTAATAGTTTCTGTTCAAAGACAATGTGTGATTACAAAGATCAATAGCCTAGACCTCCTCCCCTTCTCATCTTCCTCCTTCTCCTCCTCCTTCTCCTCCTCCTCCTCCTTCTCCTCCTCCTTCTCCTTCTCCTTCTCCTCCTTCTCCTCCTCATCTTCTTCGTCGTCCTCCTCCTCCTTAGTACATCAGTGGGCGAGTTTAGGACTCGTTTCTCTTGTCTACGTACTAAATAGTAAACGTTTAAAGATCCAGCAGCTGATAATTATCGTAGCTTTAGATTTATATAGCGCCTTTCACAGAATAACTATTCAGAGGCGATCTCAGCACAGAAACTCCAGAGGAAAATAAACGTCTTTAAAGAGCGAGAACCGATGGAAAGAATCCAGTCATTAGTTTAGTCCTTAATTATGGGGAAGGTCATCCAGGTAGATGGATCCACAACAGCAAACGCCCAGTGTTGGACTAAAGCTGTCTTATTCCTAGGAACAAACAGATCAAGACAATCAACAGAGCGCAAAGAACGAGATGAAGTTGCAGATAATGGCATTCGAAAATAGTCAGAGAGATATCTCGAGGCATAGCCTAATTGGGCTTTGGAAACTAGAAAGAGGATCTTGTAGAGGATGCCACTATTATGTCTCATATTAACATAAAGAAATATTATATGCAAATATAAATACTAAAACAGTGGAACCATGGAATGGATCAACAGCAAATCTCTGTCTGTTTATTAAGTCTAAAAACTCATGTGATTATTTTAACCGAATATTATTGCAATCGTTATCTTAGGCTTAATTTAAAATTCTAGATGTTGATAGGCTACAGCACGGCTTCAAGGTGCGTACAATATACTGGCTTAAAGATCCAAATATTATTTCGCAAAGAAACGTTTGCCAATAATTATTGACATAGCATTCAGATGACTAGGAAACTAGCAGACAGTGTTCCCTCTAAGCCTTATACAACGGGTCGTGGAGCCAGCGCACACAAGAATTTAATGTGCTCAAACATTTTTTCTAGATAAAATAAGTATTAAGATGAACTGTAAACCAATATTTCGCTGGGAAGAACAGAGATACATTGCGATGTAGGCATATAAGCATAATCTGCTCTAAAGCACGTTTTAGACAGGCGACTTTCTTAGGTTATCACCATAGACATTTAAATTATGATCTTAACTTAACTATCATCGCATTCAGCTCGAACTTGCGCACAAAAGCGTGAACCATTAATAAAACGCTGCACACAATTTGTTGCGCTCCCTATCTCCAAAAAATTAGAGGAACATTGCTAGCAGAGGGTTTACAGCTGGGCTGCTGGTTCAACGCCACCGCAGATAAAAACAGAAACAACCAGCCGAACACTGAAACATCCAAATAACAGACAGAGTAAATAACGTTGGATTGGACAATTATAATACAAGAGGGTTCAACCCTCTTGGCAAGCTTTTAACGCTTGCCAACGAATGGAGAGACTAGGGGTCTATGTTATAATAACACTGTTGTTTAAATGACCCAGACTGTTGGAATCCAAGTGTTCGGGTAGCGGCCATTTCAGGACATGGTAACGTGCTCTACTGACAGGTTCGGTGACTTAGAAGGGGACAGGGAGCCAGTAAACCCTCAAATTTCAGGTGGTGGTGGAAGTGATGGAGCCACTTATGTCCCTTAATATTTCATAGATATTTCATATAATTATATTATGTATTTCTAAATTGTTTTCTACTGTTCATCCTTTTTTGCTTCATCCAGTCTGGGAATTGACAGTCTTTCAACTCGTCCACCAAACACTGCTTTTTACATGTCTCCCAAACCCAGGATCTCTGTCTATGTCAACTGAGAAAATCCGGACGGAACATCATGAACTGGCAATCAGAATTAGCAAGGAAATCTGCTCATGCCTAGCATCACACAACACAATAAACAACATCGACGACGTTTGCAGCAAACCCGACAAAGATGACAATAATTGGCCTAATCTTAATTGCCGACTGCTGATAAACAGACATCGGGCAATTCAACAGAGTCCTGGATCACGCGATCTAGGAGGACCCCAGGCGAAAACATACGTCTGAGGACGATATGAAATACAAGGGCCCAGTGTTTCAAATCTCGCCACCTTGGAAGAAAGAACACATCCTTTTCGAGCTGTCAATTGACAAAAAGATCGAATCGGTTGAAGTCTAGAAAACTGAAGCTATGGCAAAAGATGAGCCATCTTCCGATTAAACATCGAGAGAAAGTAAATTATCGGAAAGTCAAGCGGCACGTAGTAGGAAAGCGACGGTGACTATTCATCTACCGGTCAACACACGACAAGTGCATTTTCTACGTCCTCCTTGCGGTGGCACAGTGGCGTCCCCAGAGCTTCCATGTTGGGAGGGGGTCAAAAGTCTCTAACGAATAGGGGCTGGGGGAGCGACATAAGCTCCCAGCAGGATTTGCCTGCGCAATTTTAATCATTTGAAGCAAAATGAAGTAACATTTTGGGCTCTTGTTCACCTCAAATTGTTCAACTATTATTTCAAGATAATAGTACCAAAATCATAGCGATTCGTGACAACGTTTGACTATGTTATATGCAGAGGACCTCAATTGTGAAATGTCAAATTACAAATCACGCAGAGTACCCCTCCCCCCATATAAAAACTTCTCAGATTTGCACGAAACCCTAGACGCAGCAAGGGCTAGACTGGAGTAGCTTCCCCTTCCTTCCGTGGTTTACTGTGCACTTTTTGCTAATTGTTGTGACATTATTAGTTAAAATTTACAGTTATTATCATAGCAGGCCAGTGCAGAATAGTATTCTGTGAGAGACGCTATGTAAATCAAAGAATATAAGAATGCAAGATGGAATACACCGAAAACCCGATAGGAACCTTTTACAATAAAAACCATGCCGTTAGTGTAATAATAACATTCATAATTAAATTAATAAACCGACTGATTTGATAGAAGAAGGACAATCTCCTTCGTCCATAGAATCTTAGCATCGTTGATCTCATTAACGCCTTCATTTTCCGAAACCGATCTGTAGTGGCGACGCTGGCCTTGAAAATTTAGTACGCAATTATAGCGGCAATACGCATGGTCCGCAAATGATGTTCATTAAAAAAATAATGAAAGATGTGATTATCGTCCGCTATGGAAATCCGTTAACATATATTAGCCAATCTGAGTCTCGGAAACAGCAATACACCGTAAGTACAAAGTAAGTATGTTCTGCAAAGTTGAAAATCTCATTCTATTTAGAAATTATTTGGTGAAATGTCTTAATTTCTGTTATTTCGTTAAAAAATTTTGTTGAAATATTTTTGGTGATTTGTTATCTTTCTTTTGGTATGCAATTGCGTATTTTGCTTCCATGCGGCGTCGGCACTCTTGTCATTTGTGTGCCATATATTTAATTTTAATCATTTTCTCTGGATAACATAATTATTATGTCACTTCTGTCATTTAGACTAAGATGTCACTTGCATGAATTTCCTCATGACCAATCTCAAAATCTTCTAGTTAGTCCTAAGATGTATGTATGTATGTAAGTATGTATGTATGTATGTATGTATGTATGTATGTATGTATGTATGTATGTATGTATGTATGTATGTATGTATGTAAGTATGTATGTTTGTATGCATGTATGTATATATGTATGCATGTATCATATCAGTATGTATGTATGTGTGTATGTATGTATGTATATATGCATGTATGTATGTATGTATGTATGTAAGCAAGTAAGTAAGTATGCAAGTAAGTAAGTAAGTAAATATGTATGTATTTATAATATCAGTATGTATGTATGTATGTGTATGTGTGTGTATGTATGTATGTATGTATGTATGTATGTATGTATGTATGTATGTATGTATGTATGTATGTATGTATGTATGTATGTATGTATGTATGTGTATGTGTGTGTATGTATGCATGTATGTATGTATGTATGTATGTGTATGTGTGTTTGTATGTATGTATGTATGTATGTATGTATGTATGTATGACATTGTATGTATGTATGATTGTATGTATGTATGTTATTTGAATAGCATGATAAATGTCATGTAGGTCGATCGTCACTGGTCGATTATTTCCATCAGTGGTTTATCTTCAGCATTGTTACATAGTCAACCATTTCGATAAAAAGATTGTGGTGCCACAAGCATGCAATTTCAGTGTTGTCGAAATTAATATCCCATTTCCAAAGGTTATCCCTGTTGTTGCTAACAGATTTAGGATCCACCAGGTCACAAAGTCAATGATTTGGATTCTGCCAGGGTTATAATCAGAAGATGATGTGGGTTAGTGGCTATAAAGATCGTTTTCGACGACTATTTGACTTCCGTCGTCTTTGAAGTTCACTGAAGGTGACCGCATATCGCAGTAGGGATTCTCAGTTTCAGATCCTCCAGTTGAGAGAGCCCTGGATGCAACCGACCAACTGGGAGACAACGCTGGTTGATTGGCATAGATGCTCTCTGGGATTCCAGGAGACATCGTTTCGTAAGAAGGACTTGGAAAACCATCGCTTGTACTCACTCTATCCTTCGCTTCAGTCTCTGAGTTAGAAGCTGTTATGTTTGTAAATGGTTTTCTCACTTTGTTGAATGAATCAGGGATTGTTTTATGAGCAGCACTATCCATCTTCTTCTTCTGATCAACAGAAGGAGTAGATTTATCCGCTCTCACGGCTTTGTATTCGCTCTCCTTCCAGTTGCAGGGCTCGTCGTATGGATTTTGTGTGGAGCTGTTTTTCGCTTTAGCTGGTTCCCTAGTTTCTACGTCACAATAGACGTTGTTATCCTCGTTAGATGCGTTTGCTCCTGAACCAGCGCATTCTGGATAGTCGACGTCTCTGACAACGCTGTAAACGTTTGATCTCGGTTCTGGTTCTCCGAATTCCGCATCGCAGTAACTAATTGGATCTTCTTTCGGCAGGGGACCAGCGCTGTCTGCGAGACTGTAAACGACGCTGTTTGGCACTTCGTAGTTTTCAGGTAATTTAGCGCCTTTATTTCTGCATTTCTTGATCTTGTCGTTGCTGTAGACTTGAGACCCATTGCTGTTCTGTGGATTTGTTGTTTGATTTTCATTTGCGTAAATTGCTTCGTTTCTGTCGTTGTAATCAACGTCTATCATTTCAATGGAGGCACTACCCCTCGGCCATTTTTTTCTGAAATAGAAGGTACGTGTGCAATATTATTATTTTTATTAATATTAATATTATTATTATTATTATTATTATTATTGTTATTATTATTAATATTATTATTATTAGTAGTAGTAGGGAAAGTAGTAGTAGTAGTAGGTGGGGTAGGGGAAGTAGTAGTAGTAGTAGTAGTCAATTCTTAGTGTGCTTTACATTCAGAAATATAATTGTTCGTCATTGTCATTATTATTATTATTATTATTATTATTATTATTATTATTATTATTATTATTATTATTGACATGAAATGGTTTTTAATTAAGTAACGCACTGATTTGATAGAGCTGTATAGTTTATAAGAAAACCAAATAAGCAAATATATTATTATTTATTATTATTATTATTATTATTACCATAATTTTTACTATATATTTTTTGTCCAGAGGTATTTCTTATCCCTCAGGTGATAAAAAATTGTCTTGAGACCGAGAAATTGGATTTTCTGAAACGGTTACGTCTCCACCGGTTCAGCCATTTGGCAGATGGCTGCCAGAATTAATCCAGAATTATTATTATTATTATTATCATTACCATTATTATTATTATTTTATTATTATTATTGTCATTACTATGATCAATAATAATAATAATATTATATGTACTATTATTGTTATTATTATCATTATTATTATTATTACTATTAGTAATACTATAAAATATTGATAATAATGTAAAAAGAAATTTGCTAATAAGAATAACAATTGCAATAATAATAATAATAATAGTATTGGAGGTAGTAATAGACGTGGAAGGGGAAGTGGTGAAAGTAGTAGTATAATAGTAGTAGTAGTATTTGTAGTATTGGAAGTAGCTGTACTAATAGTGATAGTAGGAACAGTAGCGGATTATAGTGTAGTGGCATCAGCAGTTGGAACAATAAACTGAATACAACAGTTTCAAATCCAGAAATCCCTAAACTTAGTAATCTACCGGAGAGCTGCTGTTGAAATGTTTATTTACCTGTTACCTGTACATCATTAAAATTATATTTAAATGGTTCAGACATAAATGATGACCAGTTTTAGTAAAAACCATTCAAAGCTGGATGCCTACCTCTGTCATTTGAAATTAAACGATGCTGAATGCCCTACCTTCGCATCATGACGACTACAACGATGATTGCAATGAGAACAAGTAGGCAGACGATGGCCATGACAACAGATATTATCACTGAAACGAACAGTAATGCACAGTTTATGTAATTACAAGTGATCACTTATGATGAGCCTATTGTCAATTACTAACCTGTCAACATATTAGACAACTAAATGGAAGGGCATCAACAATGGAGAGTACTGAAGCGTCAAAGTTCCAATATAATTATAATGTCTATGAGGATACGGGTGCTAAACAAACGTGCACCATTACTTTACGATCATCCTGTATTCCTGAAATACGAGGCAGGTGTAACTGAACTGTGTGTATTGTGTCTAAAGTGTTATTAGACCAAGCACGCAGTCCGCTCTATGTCTTCCATTCGTAGATGTATAAAATGCTGCAGGATACTGAATATATTATATATATATATATATATATATTGTTACCTCCGGTAGTAAAGATACCTGTGGTTTAACCATCGTAAAGAATGTGTAAAGATTGAACTGAGTGCATTAAGAATATTTTAGTATTTACGTCATCTGTAGGAAACTTCAGCTCTACGTAAAACATTGAGTTTCGTTGTTGGTACACCTTGGCCTCCTTTGTTTCCCGTCTCTAGACTGCTCGGATTTTTCTATATCCCTTAGCGAGTTGGTGGATTATTAACTCTTGGAGTCAGCCACGTTTATGAAGTGTGAACGACATGCATTACCTCAGGCTTGGCTTAGAAGCACTGGCGGCTAGTCCTCTTACTTACCGTCGAATCTTTCCACGTATTAACGTACTCAATATACATGAATTCTCCTTGAAATCACTGGTTGCCTCAGAGGAAGGGAACGCAAGTGGAGCATAACTAAAAATTATTCTGCTCATCTGCTCAGTTGGGGATTTTAACTCTCAACTTTCATGCTTTACAGTTCATCACGATAACCACTTAACTATCACCTTCCAACCGTTTTATCTACTTACGCCAAAAGCGCACAATTATGTTGCTATACTATTATTATTATTATTATTATTATTATTAATATTATTATTGTTATTATTACAGTAATTTTAAATAGCACCCCTTCAAGTTTGCCTACTCAGAAGCGCTCCCAGCTCAACCTCGGCCGAACAGAACAGTCTTAAGATTAGTGAGAACCGAGGTAGACTGATTAATAGGTATTTGTCGAAGGATGGTAGGGAGCCCATTCCATGTCACAGGACCAGACACTGAGAAGGCTCGGCGCTGCCTCATAGTAGTCCGGGAACAGGGTACAATAAGTTTAGCCCGTGCAGCTGAGCGGAGAGAGCAACGGCGTTGAACATTCGTAGTGGAGCAGCAGAGCTCCCGCAAATATGGTGGGGCTAAACCCTCAATACAGCGCCGTACCAGAACAGAAACCCGATAAACAATACGCTGTGGGTAAGGCAGCCAGTAGAGTACATCCCGCATGTACTCAGAAACTCGCCCAAACCTGGGAATGCGGCCAACAAAGCGGGCAGCAGTGCGTAGAACCCTATTTAGGGCACCATCTGACAAGCCGGAAGTCCATCAATATATAGGGGGCTTACCAATGAAACACAATGCGGTACGCTACAATCTGACAAGTGATGATTAACTGCTGGCTAATTGTCATTGTCTGCTAATTTAAGTAATTACTTTATAGAGTATACATGTAAGTATACTCGAGTATAGATAGTACAGCCGATGTTCATGCGCACCCTTTTCCAAATGTCTGTGGTCTTCCTGGCCATTAGCTTCTTTGCCTTGTACGTCAGTAGAACTCGTTTCGTAGTCTACTAAAAGATTACAATTTCTATTGACGATCTTACGTTAAAGATACGATTCTCGGATACATTTTTGGGATGGATTAAGAAGCCCTATTGCTCACGAGAACTTCAAGAAGATGTCTTAAGCCGTTTTAATAATGCAGCAATGCTGTCATTTAGGTGCAGGCGCTAAGCAAATCATCCAGAGGCACACGACTATGGAAAAAGATAAGAAGGAATATAAATATTGGCCTACTGTATGTACATCAATTCGTTTAAACTAACTCAACTAGTCAGTTAGTTCGTCAGTTTGTCAATGTGTCAGTCAGCAAGCCAACTGGTCAGTCAGTCAGTAAGTCAGCCAGTTAGTAAGTAAGTAAGTCAGTCAGCCAGCCAATCAGTCAGTCAGTCAGTCTGCCAGTTGGTCAGTCAGTCAGTCAGTCTGCCAGTTGGTCAGTCATTCATTCATTCAGTCATTCAGTCAGTCATTCAGTCAGTCAGTCAGTCAGTCAGCCAGGCAGTCAATCAGTCAGTCAGTCAGTCAGTCAGTCAGTCAGTCAGTCAGTCAGTCAGTCAGTCAGTCAGTCAGTCAGTCAGTCAGTCAGTCAGTCAGTCAGTCAGTCAGTCAGTCAGTCAGTCAGTCAGTCAGTCAGTCAGTCAGCCAGGCAGTCAATCAGTCAGTCAGTCAGTCAGTCAGTCAGTTAGTTAGTCAGTCAGTCAGTCAGCCAGTTAGTCAGTCAGTCAATAAGTCAGTCAATCAGTCAGTCAGACAGTAAGTCAGGCAGTTTTCAGTGTTTTGGTGTTTGTACCATTTTCTGCTTCCCTCTCCTCTGGGTTCTTCTCTGTTTGTGAATTGTCCGCAGTAGAAACTGGCCGTGAAAATGTTGTAGTAGTCGAATCTATAAGGCCATCGCATTACGTCTGATTAGTTTAAACTACTTGAATACAAAAGCAGAAATACTTTAAACGATAGCAGAAGTAGGAATTCGTTAAAAAAACAGCACAGCCTAATGTCAAACAGTAGTTATGGTGGATGGGCAATTCAATGGATGCATGCATTTAAGAGCATAAACATTTAACATGGCAGATATTTAGAGAGTATTTCGGCCGACAATAAATTTTGCTCCCCTAAGCTTTCTTAACTGAGCGTCTCAAGCGTCTGTGTATTATTGACTTTGAGCAAGTCGTTGATGCGCAATATCTCATTGCTTTCAATGTTCTACTGTAGCCTAATTGGCTAGCCTAATTGATTTGTCCATTTACTCTTACAACATAACTGGGTTGAGAGCGCTATTTGGGAAGTAGTTTTAAACAGTACTATATTAATCGAATTAATGAATGATAAAATCAAGCGTTTTGTTATTCAAAGTGATGGACCGTACGTAGTCGATGTTTGCATGAACCCACATTCTAGGAGAATCTCATGAAATGGCTACGCCTTTATGATTCTTCTGTGAACGAGGTGAACTGTGGAGTTTGAAACTAAATTATATTTTATGGTTATAATTAAAGCAGAGTGCCAAATTAAAATGTCAACTTACTTTGTGGATCATCTCCGCAGTCGTACGTAATGCGTTCAAAGTCGTTATTGGACCAAGTGCCAAAATGTCCACAGTTGATCCATTTCTTGAAAACGCTAACAGTACAGCTGGGCCTGTAATCACAACTCTTGCGAACAAACGCTGTACGGTTTTCATCCACAAAAATGCAGTCGTCGTCTTCGATACAGCACGAGGTCCCTTTGCAGTAAGAATCTCCAAGGAAAACGGCTGTTATCTGGATGACCTTCATCCCTGGACATCTTAGACTCAATTGAGATTCAATGCAACCCTGCGTTGTTTCTGTTACAACGAGAGGACGAAAACAGAAAGACACTCATTTGCATGCACAATACAGGGCATGATTATCAGTATAATTGTTGATATGTGTGGTTATGATGCTTTTGCTGATGATCCAGGCAAAAACTTAGTCTGTATCACACAGAACGCTCTTTGTTAGCCATTATTTATTCGCTCAATAGTCTCTCTGATTCGCACAGAATAATGGTCTTATTTTATAGATGACCATCGATTTCAAAGTAACAATGTCACAGGTTAGATATGACAAGAATTGATCCCCTTCACAGAATACTCTGCCCAGGCACAGAAACAAACGTACCAGTCTTGCCGACGCATTTTATGCAGTGTTAACATATGATGTGTACCGGCACTGAATTATTTATTTATATAAGTAAGCATGCATCATACTTAGCTTGGTGACCAGTGATACTTTAGAACCAACACTGAAAACATTTACTGAAAATATGTCAGTCGATAAGAAATCAGCAGGGCTGTGGCTATTCAATCGCAGAAAACATGTATGCCTACTAATTAATCAGTACATACCACTTAATACTTGTCCTCGGCAGCATACGACGATGACAACCACCTGTAGGACTGACCAGCTGGGATGTCTGACCGATAATTCCATCAAAATCTCCGAGGTAGGTACTCCAGACCTATACATATAATGAAAAAATGTGCTGTTACTTCTAACTGATCTATTTAGCATTCGACGGCTCACTCAGGTTTCGTATGACTTATCCTAGTAATATAGCCGGACATTAAAATAGCGCCATTATAAGGGATTAGCAAGTAAATAGAAAGAATATTTAGTTAAAACCAGTGCAATATGTCTTCATTGTCAGAATAAACTATTAGTAAACCTACAATTATAGGTATGTTGTAACACAATTAGGCATATTACAAGTGATATGCACCATTATATAACTATTACCAAATGTTTTATTGATCTACAATAAAACGCACAGGATAGAAATGTTGATAATTTGCTGGGGTCATAAGGACAGATAGAAACCCTTACAAGACACAAGTCCTGTGAGCAGGGTCGCTCTTTCAATAGATGGGTAGTTGTAGCTGACTACTGATATACATTTATTAGCATGTTGCAAGAACTTGACCTGTTAGGCATATTACAAGTGATATGCACCATTATATAACCATTACCAAATGTTTTAGTGATCTAGCATTTATATAAAATCAGAATAAAAACTATGATATGCACATTTGACAACTAACTTTTTGATCAAGCAATATCACAATTTGATTTTAAATTTAAAAGGTGGGTAGAAACAGACGCAGTTCGGAATTACGTTCCATGCTATTGGGCCAGCATATTTCACATTGGCGTAAAATGGCTCAAATACTACACATCCCGTAACATGCAAATTGTAGTTAGCCGTAAAAGCAAGTTAATTAAATCTAACTTACCTGTGATTAAAGACAAAACCTCAGATGAGCAATATACTTCTTAAGCGTTGTTCCTTCGTAAGTTCTCTGGTACAGTGTCTATTTCTTATCGAACCTGTGTTCAATCCGAGTTGTAAACTGAATTCTTAAGTTCTGTAATATTGAATAGAATATACGCTATAGGATAAAACCTGAATGCTAAACTATCTGCTAGACTATTTAGATTCGGTATCCAATCAGTCTTCAGTTGCATAATCAGCCAATTACCAGCATACTTAAATCGACCGTCAATTATCTGATAAATATTTAAATTCTGTGATTTGTTTCTATAGCACGCATTCTGTAATTATAGATAGATTGGCATACCTTTTGAATCTAGTTTCTAAATGCGTTCCAAGTGTTGTCTACAGCTTCTGCAATGACTCAGAAATCAAATTCATTCTCAACACCGTGTTATAATCATTTCTGCTAACACGATGAATGTCTCGATAGATTCACATGGTATTTAATCGATCCGTGTTTTGCTGTAGGCCTAACAGAACTCGGCCAAAGAATCTTAGTAAATCTGACCTCGATCAAAACAACTTCTGTCCCAGTAAGAATTACGAACGGACGACCAATAATTACACAGAAAAATTAGCCAAAAGTATTGTTTGTGCCGTTCGTTAAATTCCTTAACGATTACCGATTAAGATGCTTAAATTTATAGTTCGGGTATAAGGATTATGTTTTATATGTAGCAGCTCTGTGTAATTATCTATGTAGCCTACTTTGGCGCATATGTAGGATATATAATCGCTATGCTTGAGGCAAAATGCCTAGATGATTCAAGCATATCCGCATAGCTAATGTTTATCAGGACTTCTATCTAAAAGTGATACCACACAAAGCGAACTTACGGATGCTAGTATAGGCTATACATGAATCTATTATACCCATGGGGGTCAGGAGATGTAGTGGGACGAGACCGAAGAGCCTGGGAGGGACAGTAACGAGGAGAGGAAACACCGTTGGTCGATGTTCAGACACGTACGAGATGGTCTTTAAGTACTGAGTAAGTTCACGTGCATACATACATATTTACTTGCATACAAACATCTTTACATACATGCATTTATACAAACACGTCCGGAACAATACATTAATCTATTAAAGCAACATTTAGTTAGTTTGTAAATGGCTTCGTTTTGACGGTTATATGTATGTGACTGTAATCAAAATAAACGGAATACAATACTTACATGTATGCATGCATACACATAAGTACATACATACATACATGCATACATACATACATACATACATACATACATACATACATACATACATACATACATACATACATACATACATGCATACATACATATATACATACATACATACATACATACATACATACATACATACATACATACATACATACATACATATATACATACATACATATATACATACATACATGCACACATACATACATACATATATACATACATACATGCACACATACATACATACATATATACATACATACATACATATATACATGCATGCATACATACATACATACATATATACATACATACATGCACACATACATATATACATACATACATACATGTATACATACATACATATATACATACATACATACATACATACATACATATATACATACATACATACATGCATATATATATACATGCATACATACATCCATACATATATACATACATACATGCACACGTACATACATACAATATACTCTACCCAGCCTTATCAATGGAAGAGACGCATTTCTTCTAGGGCTCCAGCCTCCACTTACACAATGTACAAACAAGACGTTGTCTGCGGATGTCAGTTTCGCGTCTATTGAGTCAAATATAGAAGTCTACGATGGACCTACTTTACATAAAAGTACTTGCGAACCTCTAGTTGCATACCCAAACCGAAATTTTTAGATAGTTAATTATTGCTGCAAGACGTAGGTAGTAGTTGTGGGGGAGGTGTTGGTGAAGCTACTCTTAGTGGGAGGAACTGTATTTATAGTACTACAACAAACTTAGATGCAATCATAATCTCTTTAAACCTCAGCACAATGCTATATTCACGGCTTGACCCCCAGATTCTGGCCTGGCACCCAAACAGACCAAAAGCCTGGCTCGAACTGTAATTTTAAATAGTGCCTGTTATTTAGCTGGTCTTCCTGGCCTGGCTTTTTATGACGCTGACTGTAATGTAATGTCAATCGACTATACCTAAGGGTATAGTCGATTTACAGTTACATTACAGTACATTTAGTCGAGATACATTAGGAGATTTAGAGTTAGATCACATGACGTACATTGCGTACGCGATATGGGCAGATACGAAGTTGGATAATTAATGACTAATTGGTCTGTCGCACAGTTGCATTGTTTACTACAAAGGCCAACATCCGGATCGAAAAAAAACTAGATTATCATTATTCATAGAACTTTGGCCGTCACTATGACGCAGATAACGACAATCAATGACGCTTGTCTAGCTGCCAGTCTGTGCCAGTATGTGTATCTGTCTGTCTGCATGTCTGTCTGTCTGTCTGTCTGTCTGTAGAGGGTGGAGTTGGGTCTGTCAGAAACGGATGCAAAGTTAACAGCTACCGATGAGAAGAGGCTGCCTATGACGATAATTACACCTACTAACAATTATTTCAGCTCATTTGATACGCAGTTCTGTCCTTAACATTCGTCAATGTATTTCTCTTTTCCCCTATAATCTAATCTTCTAATCTCATCTGAATGGGAAACTTCTATACCTACCCGGCAAAGACGATAAGAACTTATCCCACATTTACAGCTTAATTTAAGCCTATTCAATAGAATATCATAATTCATGAAACTCAATTTTAATCAAATATCTTGTAACTTTAGGTTGTGATCTGCCAACGTCGTAGCTGTAATGAACTAAAATCATCATGACCAATTATTGTTCGTGTAGTTAACATTATCTGCATCCCATCGTATGATTTCTTCACTGTCGTTTAGTTGTCTTCTTGTAGTTTGCAGTTTCTACCATCGTGATTCTGTGGAGGTATATGATCGAATTCATTTCAGACTGTTGAAGGTGGAGAAGTTCTCAGTGACTTACAAAAGCCACGTTAAGCAGACGAGCTTATTTACCGGCGCAATATCATATCAAGTCCGCAATAACCAGTTTGTTTTCTGTTACCAACGCCAGGTTGGAATACGAGAGGTTAATCCGAGGAGACGGTTTTGTGCAATTATGTAAATCGCAGCAGCTGGTGATCATGAATTAGGGAAAAACCGAAGCAGAATTATTTAAAAAGTTCGGAAAACGAATATGGAGTGTCTCTGGGCTAAATATTAAATCCCATGTTCTGAATAGCATCTCACAATATCATATCACACAGAGTCGAACGGACTCTTGCGAGATCAACGCTGTTGGTTACAGGTCGCTGATACTAGTGACAGTAGATGTCATTCTCTATCACAGTCTGATATTCGTCGTTTTGTAACGAAGGAGTTTTTGAGTCGTTCCCTGCAACTAACCGTGTGGATGTATCCAATGCGGTTTCTTTAAGGTAGATATCCTCCACATCGCTTGACGCCAAAGAGTAAATCTGATCCGGAATACAGTCGCCCTTATTGACAAGGTCTTTCGTTCCTTCCCGATCCATTTTAATGGTGGAAGATTCTGCTGGTGTTTTTGACGGCTTGCTAACTGCAGCGTAGAAAACGGGTCCAGCAGAGTGAGCTTCAACAGCTGCTTTGGTTTTGTCCGCTGTTACTCGGTCTGCTATTTGGCCTTTCTTCCAAAGTGGTTGCCTCAACTCCACCTCGCTGTAGACCACTGGATCTTCTTCCATCGTTGGAAAGTCACCTTCATCAGCCAGAGACAGAGACAGAGGATCGCTGTAATTGTCGTTTAGACTGACTTCCTGAGTTTCGTTTGCATTGATATCGGATTTAATTCTACGATTGTCAACCTCTGTCATTTCGACGATTGGTTCAGAGTGCTTCACTTGTCCACATTTACATCTTAAACACAAAAGAATTTCTTTACTGTTGTGGTCGTGATAGTTGGGAATGTGGTAGTAAAGTTTTTGAGTTTTTGAATAGCTCGCTGTTTAGAATGATGGTGTAGCGAGATGGTAGTATTGGTGATTGCGTGTTGTGATGGCGATGGTGATGAAAGTTGTGTGATGATGATATCGATTACACAGCTATTGCTTAATGTGCTGTATACATTTATAATATACAAACATCCAGGTTTTGGGTTCGCTTTCAGGAGCTGCTGGCAGCCAACAGTTTGCTGAGTGTAGATCTGCCTCGGCCGCATTTAGAGGGGTCGAGTTAGATCGTCTTGATTTCTCCGTGCTCCTTAAAGGGTGGTTACGGGTATTAAAGGGTGGTTACGGATATCCGGACAGGGTGTGTTATTGCGTGATTCTTCCTGCTACTGTCCTAGCGGAACAGCCAGTGACCGTGATTTACCAATATCAATTAAAAGCCTTATGCTACGAATTAACAACGGAGTTTCAAAACCCATATGGATTTCTACTTACCTGCGATAGATGATGATAATGATGACAACTAGTACGATTATTGGTAGCAGAATTATGAAGCCTATTAACACCACGACAAAGAGTAACTCCTCATCTTCATCGCCTTCTTGTGCAATGTCTTCTTCCTCTCCTGAAAGACGCACAACATAAATAATTATTGCTATCATTGACTGTCGATTAATATCCCTTGAGTGCCCAAAACGTCAAAGGATGATGAGCACAAATTCAAACAAGAGGATATCAATCAATGGTACTTAATATAACCAGGAATTCTTCTAAGAGGAGCGATACCATTAAGGTAATACCTCAGCGGCAGAGAGACCGGATATACGTTGAATATGAAGAATGAGGAGAATGAGGAGGAAAAGACGAAGAAGAAGGAGAAGAAAATATGAGGGCGATGAAGAAGAAACAGTAAGAAAGGGAAGAGAAGAACTTAAAGGAGAATGCGATGGAGAAGCCTGAGGAGGAGCAGGTGAAAAAGAAGAGATGAAGAAAAGCAGTATCTTATTCATTCATTCAATAATTTTCAACAATTTGCTGAGCGTGATACAATAATATTATTGCCGATTGGAAAGACCTATGAACAAATGTAAAGTCTAGAGGACCATTAGGAGCCATTGGATCTTCAATGCATCTTCATTATAAATTCACTGATCTGAAGCAGTGTAAGTTTCCTAGCATCTACATATCAATTCGTGAAGCATTATTATATTAATAATCATCATTATTAACATCGTCGTCATCCCGACTACATGCCCAGTGACCATACTCTTATTACCACTTAACGGATGCCTGTGTTCTGGCATCGGTTTGTGTCTGCTATTCGAGACTTTACTTTTAAAAGAAGATAAAGAAGAGCGGTCTTAGTATTAGTAATAATATTATTCCGGTATACCTGAATAATTTAGTTCCGTATTCTGTACTTCATCGGTGTTGTTAGCTGATCCATTGTTGGGAATAACCTCTATTGGCAGAGTTTCAGTTGTATTTATCGTATCTTCGGCGAACGTTTGCAATCATAAACGATCAGTCTTAAGCAATACTAGCCCTGAGCCAACAGCGACTAAGATGCCAGGTAGCTCATGAAGAAATGATTCGAGAAGTCGAAATACATGTAATGCAGGCGTTTGCACCAATTACCGAGAAACTATCGCAATTTGGGCTCACAGTATTGTATTGCATTTATCGGTTTTTATAGCGCCTCTCATAGAATATCTATTCAGCGACGCTCTCTGCACTGGTCCATTGCGATGTTTAAGCCTAAAGACAGTATTGAGAACAGTGTGATGCTGGGTATTGTGGAAGGAAGCCGAAGTTGTGGAAGACCCAGAGTCTGCTGGTTTGACAATGTCATGGCGTGGACTGGTTTAAGAGGCACAAACTTAATGAACATCGTACGAGACAGAAAGCATTGGACATCACTTTCCCATGTATGTAGTCAACCGTCGCGAAGCGACGATGACGATGTGACATGACATGACATGATATGACGGAAAGACTGAAGAGTAGGCATCGAAGATTTTGTGGGGAAAGGTAGGAAAGAATGATAGAGCATGTCACTAAGTATATTATTTCGGCTGTATTTTTAAATTGATTGTTTCAAATAAGTCAGAAATGGTGTTAAAAGTACAATCATTTTTTTTAACTAGTTGAGAAACAATGAGAATTCAAGCCTCAAAACAAATCAAATTTGCAAATTACCAGACGGCGTCTTAAGATCTCAGCTTACCTCGCGGTTTATCTGTGCAGACGTATGTGATGCGTTCAAAGTCATTTTTCGACCAGAAGTCCCAGTATCCACAAGGAATCCTTTCTTGGAGAACTTTAACCGTACAGCTCTGTTTGTTTATACATACGCGGTGGACATGAATTGTATGCATATCATTCGCATTATGAGTACAGTCTTTGCTTTTGATGCAGCATCGAGATCCTCGACAATCAGAGTCTCCAAGAACGACGGATGTTATCTGGATGACCTTCATCTCTGGACAACTTAAATTCAGCTGAGATTTAACACATTCCTCCACCATTTCTGTTCCAAAACACAGAACATTAATGTCCATCATGCAAGGTTTAGTACATTAGCGGTTACTCATGACGATACTGATGACCTTGCTGATAACATTTATGATGGTAGTGACAATGAGTGTGAGGAAACTGAATGTGATGATAATGGACGTGATCACGAAATAATTTATGCGGTGCTACAATTATAATGAAAATGATGATGATGTTGGTGACGCTGATGTAACTGATGGTGCTGATGACGGTGTTGTGGACAGTGGTGGTTCCACATTCAGCGGGATCTGAGATTCGGCAACCCAGATTTGCGACCTGCTACCTGAACTATGAGTTCCACCACCTCAAAAAGGGAGGTTACCATCACCCAACTGTATTTTGAGTTGCAATAATCAATGGCATGTATGGTGTTTAGGCATCAACACATTCTCCGAATCTTGAATAACGAGTATCAGTTATAGATTCTACATAATTGGCTTGGCTTTCATATTTGTCGAACTTTGCGAGTCAGCTACCTCTGGATGAATTATTTAGTCACCGTATGATGATAATCAACAACTAATCATCAGCTGTGCCAATTCTCGCATGGATCGTTCAGACTGTAGTTCAGACATCTGTAATTAATAGTTAATGCAGAATCCACAAGATGAGGACATGGAGACCTAAAGTGAGATGGCGCCAAATCCACAGGATGTGCTGCGGTGGTGAAGGATCTCACTCGATGTATATTTATCAAGAAATGAGCAGAGTTGAGACCATTATATGCTCGCTGTAGGAGAACATGTATATACACACCAGCTAATTTTACTAGAGTAGGAATAATTGTTAGTACTTACCACTGGAAACCTTTCCTAGGCAGTAGACGACAATGACAACAAGTAGGACTGGCCAACAGCGATATCTGAGAGGTAATCCCATTATCATCTCCGGAGCAGATAGCAACTCACCACATTTTAACGTATAATGTACTGATTGAAATACATAGAATTAGTCGCTGAAAGTTGCTTCCATGTAACCTATGTGTCGCACTTTAAGTTGATTCTTGGAGATGTTCAGTAAAAACCTTTGCGATGTGTTCAGCTTGATTTCAATTAGCAATTATTCAGAGCAAAATCTCGTCAACAACCCAGTTCCAAAAATGGTGTCTTCATTACGTTAACAGGCCTATTCAGTATTTTTAGTGTTTTTATCAATTCAGTTTTCAATCTGAAACATAGTGTAGGTCAATTTCAAAGATTATTCCAAAGTTCTGTTGGATTTAAATCCAGTCTCTGCGTTAGGAATCACAATTTTTACAACTGTATCGTGAGTGATACAAAATCTAAGTAACTTCCACATAATGTCTTCCTCGTCTATATAAGTCAGTCCGCATACTAAATATATGAATATTCCCGATATTTTCTGCTGTTGGAAACTGTAATTCAGGAAGTAAATTGACCTTGCCTTCATATAGCAACGCAGCAACAATTAAACAACGAAAATTCGAATCCAGAAAGTAGATAAACTTGACCTGGATTTTCGTTTGTGATCAGTATACTCCGTTTTGATATCTGTATAGAATTATTCGCATTAGATATGCGTATGAGTTGGCGAGAGAGAGAAAAATAGGTCTTTCTCGTGTTCTAGTTTTTGAGAAAGAGATACCGAGTTTTCTCTCTCTCTCTCTCTCGAAAACGCATCCGCATATCGAATGTCTATCACCGTACACAAAAGTGAAATCACACAAGATCCTTTGCCGCGATCTGGTCCAATGAATCAAACTCTGCATTTGTATAAACTAATCATTTCTATAGCACCGTTATTATTAGTGACGGCGCTGCATGGACGCAAAATACGCAATTTAAAAAATCACCAAAATATTTCAACAACAATCTTTAACGAAATAAAATAAATTAAAATATTTAACCAAATAATTTCGTCAGAACATACTTACTTCGAACTTAAGTTATGGTGTATTGATGTTATCGAGATTCAGGATAGCTAATAGGCCTATATAGGCCTAATACCCGCATTCAATAGCGGACGATAATTGAACATTTCTTGTTTAAAAACGATCTGTTTTCATTTTGCTTCTAAATTACAGTTTAAAATTGCGCACCAAATTTTCAAGACCAGCGCCGCCACTAGTTATTATGCATAGATACAAAACCTCAACATAGGCCTGCATGCATTCATCCATTCGCTCATTGATCCATTATTCCATCCACCAATCTATTCATCCATTCATACACTTTTCACTAATAAAAATGGGTCCAATGCAAGTCTACTATACACATGGATATAGCATACATACAAGAGCAACACGACCTACACCGCGGATGTCAATTTAACGTCCACTGAGTAATATAAAGAATGGCTTTCAACTTCAGTACGACACTATCTTCCCAGCCTGACCCAAGAGCCTGACCCACAAGCGAAACCTTGCCCACGAGTCACAATGAAACTGCTGGGCAATAAAGCTAAAAAATGCCCTTTATGTTAACTAGTAATTATTATGATATACAGCCTCATGGTCAAGTACTCTTGTCCACGCTTTCGTCACGAGTTATCTTGACTACTGCTCAACATTATGCTGGCGTTGCAAGTGGTAGGATTGGGCAGCTCGAGAGAGTTCATCGGGCTTGTGCTCGTCTGATAGGGAGTATCTCTGGGACTGGCCGCGTGTCCGCTTATATGCGGGATATTTTTACATTGGTTACCCATTCCCCAGCGCATTGCATTTCGGATTTCTTCCCTTGTCTGACGCTGCCTTTGTGGTGCAGCACCCACTTACCTTAGGGAGTCTTGCTGTCCTATTGCCGCTAATAGAAATGCTGGCAGGACGCTACGCTCTGCCTCACAGGATCTTCTTCATGTCCCTTTCTCTTGGACCTCTACGATGCGGTATCGTGCTTTTTCGGTTGTGAGCCCAACCGCTTGGAATAGTCTCCCATTTGATCTTCGACTCTTACCTAAGAACTCTCTACCCTATTTTTTTTATTCCACTCTGAAAACTGTCTTATATGACCTAGGTTGAATCGAGAGCGCCTCTGAGTAGATTTCTTGAAAAGGAGCTATATCAAGTTTAATTGACTGATTGATAATAGGCAAAATTTGATATTGATACCGCGACACCCAAGGATCCCAAAAGCTTGTTTTTAGGGCTCCATTACAAGATAACAACATGGTTAAAGATCAAAATCGTGGATAACCATTGAATGTCAATTGTTTGTCATCAATATTTCCTCTCTGATCGTCCCTACACCATACCACTTACAGTTTATCAGTATGTCTGTCAGTTTGCAGAGGGTGGGGTTGTGTAAGGCACAACCGGATGCAAAGTCAACGGCCAACCGAGGACTGCTGCATATGAAGTTAATTGCACCGATTAACATTTCAGTTCATCTGACTCCCGATCTAATAATTCGCCATTCGTCTTTAAAATAAACCCATTGTACATTCTTCTCCGTACCTCTAATCTATTTTGCTAATCTGTTCTCAACTGGAAACTTCCACAGCGCTGTATAGTTATAGTGTTTGTACAGTCAACATGCCTGCAGCATGTCGTTCAATGTCTTCACTTTCTTCTAATGGTCTTCACTCTTCTGTATGTTTCTACAATCGTAAATGGTAAATCAATGGTAAATCTGGGTAATATATTAAAATTCCATTCTATGAATAGCAGCCAAAATATCAGACAATACAGTGATGACTGACCAGTGACAAGATCAACGCTGTTTGTCATAGGTCGTGGTGATTAGTAAGAGTAGAGCTCATTCTCAACCACAGTCTGACCTCCGTCGTCTATTGGCGAGGGAGATTTTGAGTCGATCCCTGCAACTAACTGTGTGGATATATCCAACGCTGTTTCGGTAGCAGAGGTATCGTCCATGTCAGCTGATATCAAAGAGTAAATCTGGTTCTGAAAACATTCATTGCCCATGTTTGCAAGGCCTTTCCCTCCAATCAGATCCATTTTTATGGCGGAAGATGCTGTCGTAGTTTTTGAAGGCTTGTTAACACCTGCGTAGACATTGGGGCTTGTCATGTGAGGCGGCTGAATAGTTGCTTTGGCTTCATCCTTTGTTACTGGGTTGCTTGCGTCATCCTTCCAGACCATCTCGCTGTAGACGGCTGGGTCTTCATCAGCCTGAGACTTAGAGAGAGGTAGACTGGTCCTCTGACTTTGGGTTGCGTTGATATCGGACTCATATTGACAACGGTCAACCTGGTCAACTGAAGGAAACAGTTTCACTTGTCCACCTTGATGTCCGTCTTGTTTTCTGAAACACAAAAGTGTTCCTTAATGGTTGTGGCGATCAGGTTGAACCATTCACATTTCTATGTTTAGTCTTATGTTTGTTTTATTTTGGAAGGGACAGACACAATGATTTTCCTTGGCATGTATAAGTGGATTTAGTTATTTAAATTTAGATGTTTAGTTTAATTTGTGGTTAGTTATGTTTTTGTGATGGAAGTTTTGATGATAGTGGATAATGGTGTTGTATAATGATGGTGATAATGATGGTGATGTAAGTGGTGGAGTGATGATGCTGATTACATATTGTTTAATGCATTATATACCATTTTACAACCATAACCATAACACTAAAATCAAATATTTTTATTGATAAATGTCAATACATGTTTACATTTTAAAATTTTTTCTGAATAAAACTATTTCATCCGCATCTCTCTCATTATTATCACCTTCAATGTAGCTCTTTCTGTTCTCTTTACATTGGCGAGTAAAATAGTTACCGTACAGCACCAGTATCATTTTGAAAACCCTAAGTAACCTATTTATACGCAGTCTCCAAGTCTACTGCATGGAATTTCTCGTACCTATGATACACGACGAATACCGGAATGACTATTCCTAGGAGAATGACGAGGAAAACGATCACCATGACAACGAGCAGCGCCTCTGTGAGATAGATAACACAACCAATTATTACTATCACTACCGTCTGTTGATCAGAAGCATCCACATATCCGGTGTTCAAGGCTCAAGGCCTCTGCCGATGGTGCTCCTAAAGTCAATTTAAGTCAAAACCTATGATGGCAATGCCGCAGGGATAGAAAAACAGGCTTTTTTGTAAGAGCAAATGTAGTTACGATCATTTTATGTAGCAACTTCTTAGATGCTTTACGAAACTGTTCAGTGTTCACTGCCAGCGCAAATATGAAACGGGATAGTGTTGAAAGCCTAGTCATTACGGCTTTTGAATGCAATATTCAGTGATAGGCCTAACTGTTTTAGGATAGATGCTGGAAGTGAATTCCTAACTCTAGATTCAGCAACAGAGAAGGTTCATTCATCAAGAACAGTAGAGCCTATTAATATGCATGTACATGATTTATATGGCGCCGTTTCTCGATATTTACAGCATTTGCGTATAGCAGTCAAACACTGATTGTGGGCAAGTGATCTGTGGCTTAAGTTAACGCTTCTCTCTGCTCTCACGACAATGCTTCGCTGGTAATAGTGCGCTCACTGACTGCGATTATTGTAGCAGTTGAAAGACCTATGGTCTACAGCGAAGAGCAAGCATTGTTTATTCAATGAGTGGTTGTCCAAAGTGGGAGAGAGAGCCACAGTACGGAGCAAACTTTATGAGAAAACGCCTCTTTTGTTCAAAGGGGCGCCTGGATCGGGTTCTGCGCTCGACTTATTGGGTGGTTTCCTAAATTCTCTTCTGGTTCTGCATACATGCGCGCTGTTTTGCATTGGCTGCCAGTGTCACAGCGAATTTCATACCGCATAACTGCTCTTGTTTCGCGTTGCATTTTTGGTTGTGCTCCATTTTACTTGTGTGATCTCTACTGCCCAGTGTCTGACGTTGCAGCGAGCAGGGTGCTTCGCTCTGCGACGAAGGGTGAGCTTCTAGTTCCATGTACTCGCTTAGCTATTAGGCAGCGCCGTTCTTTCTCGGTTGCGAGCCCTTCATAGTGGAATGATCTCCCACTTGAGCTCCGCTCTCTGCTCGCGGCCCAAGTAGGTTTCTTGAAGGGGCGCTATATAAATGCTAATATTGAATGAATGAATCACACATTAGGCGAGAAAACTTCCGCGAATTGGACTCAGGTATTGCTGTTACGGGATCGTGTTGATCGCCTGCCTTCTTGTAACCGGTCTATTCAAAAGCAGGACTGGAGAACCCGTGTCATGTGCTGCGCTGGTTCCTTCCTTCAATAAATGCGACCTCCTACGCCCTTACCCACGCTGACATGACTATGAAATTTCACAGGCAGACAGTCTAGAGCGAAAATCCTTTTTAATGAGAATGCTGTACTACTAAATGTAGACCTTTTGCTATTTAAAAGACGATATCCCAATCCCCACGATCACATGACCGCGTTATTCCACATGCAAATAATCTCGATCGAAAATCCTTTTTAAATAGAATTCTGTACTTTTAGATATATTGTACACCAGAGTGCGGTTATGCAGTTGGTTCAATAAAGAATATACTTACTTATTTATGTATTTGTCGGTATGCTATTAAATAGAGAAAATAAGATATGATGGAGGCATATTTTCTGAGTACAGAAGTCGGTATATTAAGAGTTTTATTACATACGGGCATGTACACAGTCCATACGCAAACAGACAAACACATTGACACCAATTCATAATCACATAAATACATAAAAAAATAATAAAGACAATTTATGTGGCGCCCTAACGCGGCCACACTGCTACAAGGGCGCTTCACAAACAATTACCAACATAAACACAGCTACACCTAAAGATTTGAATGATGCCAGTTGGGTTGTCATCTCTGGTAATATAGAGCACGACGACCTTGCTCTATTCACAATTGGATAACCGATGCATGTGTTCTAACGCCATTACTTTCTGGCAAAGTGATACATAACTGTTAAGAGTATATACAGGGTGGGCCAAAAAGTAACCCCCTGGGCATTTTTGGTAATATTTCGGCCAAAAGTAGAAAATATTAAATAAAATTGTACAAGCTGAAAGCCAATTCATATCTGCACATAACCGCCGAAGTTGACTAAAATATCTCCAACAGAACAAAAGTTATACCACTTTTAATGAGTGCAACCACTGATTTTTGATGGTCAAAAAAAGATTTAACGCCACAAAAACTTATGTAAAGGTAATTTGTGAAGTTACATTTCAAGTAGTTGTAATAAAACACACTTCATAATTATTATTTTTTTTTGAGAAATGAAACTGGAAATGATCGCATATGGAAGCTACTTTGACGTCATCTAGCCAGCAGTCGATTATATTGGTGAATAAAAATGTTTTGCGATTAATCATTTTACGATAGCACTTGTAATCAAATCAACATGGACAAGGTGTCCATGACAGATAGAATGCGCATACAGACACTTCATGAATCATGAGCATGATCTTGGAACCAATTCTGTAATCAAAGCTCACTCTGAAATCACTGGAGCTTAGCACTTATACAAATATGCGGACGCATTGATGATAGAGGGCGGGCGGTGGAACGCCGTAAGGGCAGCGGAACGCAGATATCTATCGGAACCCGAACTAATATCGAGCACGTGGACGAACTTATAGCTCACAGAATAACAACAACAGAAATCAACTCAGTACTCGGCGTATTTAAGCAGAGTTGCACATCAGCCGCACGTCTGTTAGAAGATTTGCCAAAGAAGATCCGAACCTCCCGCTCTTCGTTATGTCCCTGGACAAATTACCACCGATGCAATGGCGTCCAACCAGGTCAAAAAAGGTGCCAGATAGACTCAGAATAGGTGTGGCTGCTGGTGGTAGACACAGGTTTTGAAACAATATGAAAATTGTTTTATGAAAATTCCTTGAGAAGTGACCTCATAAAAACGTTTCTGTAACTTTATGCTGCGTAAGATGTTTTTGAACTATCAAAAATTAGTGATTGCACTCACTAAAAGTGATATAACTTTTGTTCTGTATAACATATTTCAGTCATATTTGGAGGTTATATGTAAATATGAATTACCTTAGCGCCTGTAAGAGTTGATTTACTAATCCCTACTTTTGGCCGAAATATTAGCAAAAAACTGTAAGGAGTTAGTTTTTAATGACCCACCTCGTATATATGCATACTGGAATTATCTGGACCGATGGTGTGTTCCTTACCGCTGTCGTCATCTGATTCACTTTCAACACCCGTTGACTCTTGTTCTGCAGTTCAGTTCATCGTAGCACGAGTATACGAAAAATACAATCATCACTTATCGTCATCATCATCATCATCATCATCATCATCATCATCATCATCATCATCATCATCATCATCATCATCATCATCATCATATTGTCTGCTATTTGAGACATCACTTTTTAGAGTATTTCCATACTTGAATAAGCTTGGTTCGTAGCCGATTCCTTATCGTTGATGTCACCTGGTACATGGTCGACCACCGCTGTCTCTTCTTGTTCTGCAGTTGGATTCATCGTATCAGCATCTACGATAAAAATCCAGTCTTCAGTTATCAAAACTCGCAAAAGTTGCCAATCCTGGACTCCTGAATTAATTTCGATTAAGATGCCGGGCCCCCCTCCGCTCCCACCGTCAATGCCTTATGACCAACATATTGCCATTTCAATAAGGTTTCTTTAGAAGATGCGTCATATAGACAAGCCAATGCACATCTTCTTCCTGCTGTCTCCTCGTTTCGTCAGGATTCTACTAAATAGAGGAAAAAATGACTGATACTGTGTTAGGTGGTTGTGCTGTGATTGCCAGACAACTGATGTCCATTCGAGTCAGCAGACTTTAGAGTAATTACTTTTAAGATTATAATAGATATACACACGTACTTGAATTATCAGGTTCGGTGGTCAGTTCTTTATCGCTGCTGTCAAAAGGTAGGCCTCTCTGGTCGCCTACCGTTGACTCTTCTAGTTCTGTACATGAATTCATCGTATCATCTACCATTATAATTCAATCTTCAGTTATCAAAAATCGCAAAAGTTGCCAATCCTGGACTCCTTAATTAATTTCGATTAAGACGCCGGGCAACTCAAAAGAACAAGCTTCCAGAAGCTGCAGCGATCACAATTAGTAATTGTACACGCCTGAAACATTGACGCCATCCATTTACCCTTGTTCTGCTGGCAAGTGTATGTATGCATGCTGGTAGGTGTATATGCATGTTTATATAATATGGACCCTATATTTCTAATTTAGGTTTGAATTGATCCCTCATAGGGGAGGTGTCAGCCACACGGGTCATTCTCGACTTGGCTCTGTAACCAGTGTCTTCCTTTTTCAATTTCTTCAGATCCTTTTGAATCATATCTTCTCATCTCTTCTTCTATCGTCCACGACTGCCTCGTCCGTTGACATCTACTCTCATAATTCTTTTAATGGAGTTTTCGATCATGATGCATGCTTCTAAGGACCGCGACTTGCTATGTTCAAACGAATGCATGTTTGAACGTACGCATTTATGTATGTATGTATGTATGTATGTATGTATGCATGTATGTATGTATTTATGTATGTATGTATGTATGTATGCATGTATGTATGTATGTATGTTTGTATGTATGTATGTATGTAAGTGGTGTATGTATATATGTGTGTATGTATGTATGTGTGTTTGTGTGTATATGTGTATGTGTGTATGTTTGTATGTATGTATGTATGTAAGTGGTGTATGTATATATGTGTGTATGTATGTATGTATGTATGTATGCATGTATGTATGTATGTATGTTTGTATGTATGTATGTATGCATGTATGTATGTATTTATGTATGTATGTATGTATGTATGTATGCATGTATGTATGTATGTATGTTTGTATGTATGTATGTATGTAGGTGGTTTATGTATATATGTGTGTATGTATGTATGTATGTATGTATGTATGTATGTATGTATGTATGTATGCATGTATGTATGTATTTATGTATGTATGTATGTATGTATGTATGCATGTATGTATGTATGTATGTTTGTATGTATGTATGTATGTAAGTGGTGTATGTATATATGTGTGTATGTATGCATGTATGTATGTATGTATGTTTGTATGTATGTATGTGTGTCTGTATGTATGATGATATCCAATCCTTCACAGCTGATTTGGAATCTCTTCTTTCCCTATGCTCACTCCGCAGTCATTCATACACTGATGATATCCAATCCTACGTGCATTGTCTTGCTATAGAGGCAGCAGAAGCAGTCCAACTCATGTCAAATGCTCTTACTGATCTCACTACCTGGATGTCATCCAATCGGCTCCGTCTTAACGCTACCAAGACCACCTATATCTGGCTTGGCACCCGTTAATAGTTGGATAAAATCGACCTATTTGCACTTTCAATTAGGTTCCTTCTTTCACTTTTAGCACCCCTGTTCGAGATTTCGGAGTGGTCCTGGATCAAGAACTCTCTTTCACTAAGCATATCAATGGGATCACCCTTGCATGCTACTACCAGTTGAACCAGCTGCGTGTTGTCGCCCGCTCTCTTTCCATTGCCGCTGCCTCCACTCTTGTTCATGTTTTCATTCTAAGCCGTCTGGACTACTGCTCCACCATTCTTGTTGGCCTTCCTCAGCCTCGCCTTCTCTGCCTCAGCGTGTCTTACGTGTGGCGGCGCGACTGATTGGTCGCCTTCCTGAATTTGTCCCGATCTCTGATTACATGCGTGACACGTCACATTGGCTCTCTGTCTGTCAGCGTATTCACTTCAGACCATGTTCATTTGAGCTGTCTATTGGGTTGAGCTCCAGTCTAACTGAAATTCCTTATTGTTCCTGTCACAACATGCCCGGGTCGCCGATCTTTACGTTCAGCCTCTCAACATACTCTCTTTGTACCTTTTGCTCGTACAACCATGACACAGTCCAGGGCGATCGCCATTGCTGGCCCTACATCGTGGAATGTCCTCTCTCTGGTCATCCATTTCCTTCCTAGGGAACCCTCAGATGCATTTAATTGACACCTCAAGACTCTTCTTTTTACTCGGGCCTGGATCGGGATCGCCTCTGAGTAGTGGTCTTGAAGGGGCGCTATATAAATTCATATAAATTTATTAAATACAGATCCCTAATGACGAGACACTCTCCTGCAGGGTTCATCAACTGAAGAGGCATCTATTCACCATAACCATGTGATCGATATAGGAAAAGTGTGTATAAACGATTTTAGTAGTGTACTTTCTTAGTACGTACCACAGATTATTTGTCCTCGGTTGCAAACGACAATGGCAACCACGTGTAGGATTGACCAAAAGCGATATCTGTGAAGTAATCCCATTATCATCTCCGGAGCAGATTGCAACTCACTACATTTAAATTCAACAAGTAACGCTCAAAATATGAACACAAATTTCAGATCTAGAGACTCCACTAGTCCATCTAAACAGATGTTCATACAGTGAATTATTGGGGAGTCTTGAAAAATTTTCAGTGTTCGCCTTCATTAAGAAAATGAACATAGCGCCATTTCAAGGCAGTTGCTCAGTTCAAGATCAACGAACGACCTATTCATCCGGCGCAAAACCTATACCAGCGATTTTTCAATAACCCAGTTCCAATAAGTAAGAATCACTTCGTCCCGTTTTAACGCTCATTCGATATTTTTAGTGCCTAATCGATTCAGACCTCAACTCAAGGTTGCATTTAATATAAGCCCAAACCTATATCAGAGTTGATAAATAAAGTTCGTTTAGAAACTAGTCCACTCTTTGCTCTACGATTCATCTTAATTCACACACTATCTTCCATCCACACAACTATAAGATTCGTAAAGTCACCAGTCTCCTATAGAATTCACAGCTAAGTCTACGAATGAGCTGAATATACTCATCGTTAAACTCTTTAGATTTACTTCTTCAGTTAAATTTGATTCCTATAAACTAGTCATCGTCCGTTTATACTGCGCTTGTAATCATTCCGCGGTGAGTCAGTTTGAAGTTTTATAAACATATATAATAGAGAGAACAAATACGTTCTTAATCAACTTCTCAATCAACTCCTTAATTTTTCTCAAGGAATTCTACAACACGCATTCTAAACTATAGGCCTATGACGCCCTAAATCAATTATGTAACTGCTTTAAATCCACTAAGTGCAGCCTCTGCTATACTTGTTTCAGAAGTCAAAGTGATTTTCACTTAGTGACTTCCTCATTTCTACATCAGCCAGCATGCGATGCAGGTCTATACCCTGTCTCACGATACGCTCTGCACAATGCCATGTAGTTCCGTGTTCTGAATTTACAAAACCCGAATCCAGGAAGTAAAGCCTGACGTAAAACATATGAGAAAGAATTCATACAAATATTCCAACCTCAATGTACACGTAGGCCTACGTCTAGTCTCTATACATGTAGTACCTCGTTGTGCTTTTACAAAACCTGAATCCACTAAGTAAGTGTTCCAAGGACGATTCGTACATTCACAATTATTCCTGAAGCAGTCAGGATCTAACTTAGGCTTTTACTCAAAGCAGACGCATAACAAAGCGAAGTGTCTATGCTATAATAGTAGCGTATCAACGCCATCCTCAAGATAGCATAACTGTGTGTCGTCGATTAAGAAAAGACAGCGGGGAGTCGCCGAATTTTCTGGAAAGAGGACGGATAAGTGATTTCTAGTGCCGATGGGCGGATATAACTTTTGCGTATAGTAAGTTTCCGCAAGTTAGTTACATGTATACTCAATGCGAAAAGTTTGCATGTAAATTTATAATGCGATTTTAGTACAGCCTAGATTTCAGATTGCAGATAATCTACGTCGGATCTAAAGCCGCCCGCAAGGTAAAATAAATTCTAATTAAAGGAAGCCTAGTTGCTGAAATTTGCTACAGTTCCTCATAGACTATTAAAGGTTCGTCATTTCTTCCGTGACCCAATTGCTCGTATTCATTGTCACACTGGATTCTTCCTCTAACCGCTCCCTAAGACAGGTGATTAAACTTAATAATATTATTATTATCATTATTAACTATATATTAGAGGCATATACAAGGTGGCCCAATAAGATATACTCTACCAGAAGAAATGCAATAATAGCGATAAGGAACACAGGTAATTCAAGTATGCATAATTATATTATATTACTCTTCAAAGTAATGTATCACTTTGCCAGAAAGTAATGGCGTTAGAACACATGCATCGGTTATCCAATTGTGAATAGAGCACGGTCGTCGTGCTCTATATTACCAGAGATGACAACCCAACTGGGGCCTTTCAAATCTTTAGGTGTAGCTGTGTTCATGTTGCTACTTGTTTCTGAAGCGCCCTTGTAGCAGTGTGGCCGTGTTAGGGCGCCACATAAATTGTCTTTATTATTTATTTATGTATTTATGTGATTATAAATTGGTGTCAATGTGCATGTCTGATTCATTCTCAACATCCGTTGACTCTTGCTCAACAGTTCAGTTCATCTTAGCATGAGTATTAAAAAAATACAATTATCACTTATCATCATCATCATCATCATCATCATCATCATCATCATCATCATCATCATCATCATCATCATCATCATCATCATCATCATCATCATCATCATCATCATCATCATCATCATCATCATCATCATCATCATCATCATCATCATCATCATCATCATCATCATCATCATCATCATCATCATCATCATCATCATCATCATCATCATCATCATCATCATCATCATCATCATCATCATCATCATCATCATCATCATCATCATCATCATCATCATCATCATCATCATCATCATCATCATCATCATCATCATCATCATCATCATCATCATCATCATCATCATCATCATCATCATCATCATCATCATCATCATCATCATCATCATCATCATCATCATCATCATCATCATCATCATCATCATCATCATCAACACAGACACTACCATTATCATACCCACCCTCTCCGCTCCCACCGTCAATGCCTTATGACCAACATACTGCCATTCCAATAAGGTTTCTATAGAAGATGCGTCATATAGACAAGCCAATCTTCTTCCTGCTGTCTCCTCGTTTCGTCAGGATTCTACTAAATAGAGGAAAAAATGATTGATGCTGTGTTAGGTGGTTATGCTGTGATTGCCAGACAACTGATGTCCATTCGAGTCAGCAGACTTTAGAGTAATTACTTTTAAGATTATAATAGATATACACACGTAGTTGAATTATCAGGTTCGGTGGTCAGTTCTTTATCGCTGCTGTCAAAAGGTAGGCCTCTCTGGTCGCCTGGTACCGTTGACTCTTCTTGTTCTGTAGTTGAATTCATCGTATCATCTACGATTAAAATTCAATCTTCAGTTATCAAAACTCCAAACGATTGTATAGTCATGGATTAATTTCTGTTTTGTTGCCATGCAGCTCAGCAGAAAAAGCGTCGAGAAAAAGCGTCGAGACTGCAGCGATTAAAATAATTTTAGACGATGGCATGGGTATGTATGTATGTATGTATGTATGTATGTATGTATGTATGTATGCATGTATGTATGTATGTATGTATGTATGTATGTATGTATGTATGCATGTATGTATGTATGTATGTATGTATGTATGTATGTATGTATGTATGTATGTATGTCTTTGTATATGTATGTAGCGATGGGTTTGTATGTATGCATGCGTTATCTTATATATATGTTCATATATGTATGTGTATGCATGGTTAATTATTTTCAGATTCCGACGTACATCAGGCTGAAACAGAATATATAAAAGGCGGCATTCAGTATTTAATATGGGTCTGCGGGTACCCGCGGGTATATCCAACCCGCTGGTATACCCATACCCGACCCGTACCCGTGGGTACGGGTAGGGTACGGGTACGTATTATGTATGCATGCGTTATCTTATATGTATGTTCATATATGTATGTGTATGCATGGTTATATATATATATATTTATATACTCAACACTAGACCCTCAGCCTAACTTCTTCAGTTAAATTCGATTTCTATAATGATTTGTTATCGTCCGTTCATACTATGACTTGTAATCAATCATTCTGCGGTGCGTCAGTTTGAGTCCAATTTTCCTAGATCATTAATAAACAAAAACAGATTGTAATCAACTTTTCGATTAACTCTATAAAGTTTTCTCAAAATATTCTACCATTCACATCCTAGACAATATGACGTTCTAAATCCACTATGTACATGTAACTGCCTTAAAGGACAAGATGCAGCATCTGCTATGCAATGATTTTCACTTAGTGACTCCTCATTTCTACATCATCCAGCATGCGATGTGTACCCTTTCTGTCGATACGCGCTGTACAACGTCATGCAGTTCCGTGCTCTGCTTCTACAAATCCCGAATCCCGGAAGTAAAGCCTGACGCTGTATCAACACCGAAAGAATTTAACCTCACCATTTGGGTTGCGCGGGTACCCGGGGAGTCCGTACCTGACTCAAACAATTATTCGAGTAAATTTTTCAACATAAGTACCCGTTTAATTCCACTTCCGGTCGGAAAATTTTAATTTTTGGTTCCAGTTTTCCAAATTATGGTGAGTTAATTCATTACAAATTGGCAATTGCTGGCTTGCAAAGTTTCAGCCTCTTCCCGGTCTAGGCTATAGACTTTTATAGTTTCCTTACTTACTATTACTGACTGGCAGTCTGGCAGACTATCTAAATGCGTGGCAGTCTGATAGAAGCCATGCAGTTTGTATTACTATTAAGCAGCTTGTACTAAGCACTTGCGGTATTAACGGGTACTCGAGTACCCGCTAAGCTAATCGACCGGGTTCTCGACTCCAAAACTACTTGATTGTGGCAGCCCTACTCACCCTAGCCTCTATAGTTCTGCGCTGCGCTTTTTCAAAAGTACGAATCCGAGAAGCAAATGAACCTGACCTTAAACCTATCAACCTAGACATAATTCAGTAAACGAATATTCACATACAAAAATTTGAGTCAATTATTGTTAAAGTGACTTGAAGAATCTACCATTTCATGAATTTATTGCTTGGTTTGAACTTTGAAGCCCAAGTTCTGTTTAAATGCAGCTGAAATTAATTTGAACCCATTACTAGATCAAGTAGACATGAAGCAAGATACAATGGCCATATAACAGTATAATGAGGAGGATGCCAAGATCTCGCACGGAAATTATTCTATTTATATGTGGAGAACCCAGTAGAATGTGCCCCAATATCAATCTCAGTCAGTTATGGGCGCTTTTTGCTTAATTCCAAGCCATGTAGATCCTGTTTTAGTATGATTAAGCCTGAGTCGATTGACCAACATTCAGGACTAATTGTCTGCTAAGTTGCATTCCATACATTTTTACGGCGATCGTGAAAATTATGAATTGCCCTTTAAACCACAACAAGCAGCAAGTTATTGCACCATGTTACAACGCCTTAGACCCTTTGAAACTGAGCGTTGTTACGTTTCTGTGAGTCTTTACGTCAATCAAGTAATTTTTGGTCACTGTTCAAATGCTATCGATTGGTAAATCCAATATTTCTCATGCTGGGATACAGCGACACTATAGGGAGTGAATTAGACTGATTAACATTTAAGCTCATCTGATTGGCTAAATTCTTCGTTGCTTCTCGGTTTTTAAAATAGGTCCATGGATCCATTGAGTAGGCCTATATTCTTCTCCGTTCCTATAATCTAATCTGCTAATCTGTTCTCCACTGGTGACTTCCATAGCGATGTAATCGGTTAAGTTCTGACCTAAGAAAGTCCACTATCTTAAAATAAATAAGGAAACGTATCAGCCAAGGAAGCAAAGATTCTAGAGTAATCGGCAAACTGCGATATCGGCACTGCTCTACGCGACAGCCAAAGATCCCGTGACCCCAATCTAAGGGCACCGTCATTAGATCTATAATAGAATTGGTCGATTACGTGGAAAACTACTGAATATCAATAATTTGTTTGTTTTCAGTATTTCCTCTCAGACCGTCTCAGCTCTATTGCTACCGACGTCGCTATATAAATGGTCGTAATTACAATTACATCTACAAGTACTGCCGAAGACAGGAGGCTGACTATGACGATTATTACACCGATTAACATTTCAGTTAATCTGACTTACAAAATCCTTCGCTGTTATTCGTTCTTTAAATTAGATCCATTCTACAACCTTTGCTACAATCTTCTCTGTACCACTAATCTATAGTCTGCTCATCTGTTCTCAACGTGGAGACTTCCACAGCGCTGTTATTGTTCAATTGCTTGCATGGCTAATATATCTGCAACTCACTGTTTAATTTGTTCACTGTCGTTTTCTAGTGGTTTATTCAGATTCTACCATTGTGAATCTACGAGTGCACAGAGATCAATGTATCCACTATGTGACTATATCATATCAAGTCCGAATAAACCAAGTTTCTTCCTTCGGAGGAGGAAAAGAAAGGGTATAGTGTGCGACAGTGGAAATCGCTGATGATTATGATGATCATGAGTTAGTAGATATCTCCTGATAAATGTACTTGAAAGGGTGCCATATAAATTCTACAACAATCTATGAAAATGATATATACATGTATATATAAAGAAAAAAGTATGCATGTAACTATATTCATATCTTCCACAAAAAACTCTTCATCCACTGGACGGATTGTTCCCAAATTTTCCACGAAATCTTTTCACCACCCCATAACGAACATGGGGGGGGGTTCGTGTTCAACAAGCATTACCCGTTCCCCAAAATGTCACCCCTAAAACGGCGATTCGTGAATTAAACTCACGCCGTTTACGAAAAATAGATTAACTAGTATGCGTGACGTTGCAGTATTTTGAAATAGCTGATATCTAATTGGCCAAGGTTCGAATAATGCAGAAAATTCTATGAGTAGCCGAAGGTGTCATAAATTGCCCGCTTTTCTCTTATAATGCTGTACAACTGCCATGGGTAAGCAATGTTCAACACATTACGTAATTGTAGGGCTACCTTACATTACTTCGACCAGGGCAACGCAGGGTGATTCAGCTAGTATAAAGCAAATGAGGCCGAACAAGGATAATTTGAGATGTTCGGATAACAAATATTGAGTGTCTCTGTGAAGAATTTTAAAATTTCCTGTTCTTAATAGTGACTCATAAAACATCAGACTACAAGAAGTTGAAAGTTAAACGCTATAGATCAAAGGTTGTCGTGTCGTCAACTCTAGTGCGCGGCTTTATTCGTGTATCGGGTATACACTCACACCCCTACTCATCATCATCCGGAGAATGAGATATTTGAACGTTGGTTTCGTGTTGGCGGTTTCTCTGACTTCCGGCTGCATTGATATCAGATCCAGGTATAAAATGGTCAACCAATCTCATTGCAGCTGAACGCAAGAGATTCATTAGTCGACCTTTTGCCCTGAAACACAAAAGTATTCCGTAACGGTAGGGGTAGTGGTTGCAATAATGGGTTTAGTAATTTAAATTAGTTGTTTAGTATACATTTAGTTTAGTTCCGTTTTATTGATACTTAAGTACCTTAACTAGGAATATAGAGGTGTTGGTCTATAACCAAAATAAAATCCGCGGTAATCTTGGTGACGATGGATAATGGTGACGGTGGTGGTAGCCTAAAGGTGGTGTGATGATGATGATGATGTTCTCGATCATATATCGCTTAAACGCTAGACCATTACATGTATGTAAAATATAGCATGCCAGGGGCGTCCAGATAGGGGAGGCAAATGCCTCCAATTTCCGGAGGGGGATATTTTATTAGTCTTAGGGGGTAGGGAGTTTTTTGCCTTACACTTGGGACTGGGGGTTTGCCTCCATCACTCAAGAGAGGATGGACGCCCCTGTAACATGCATTTTTTCTTAACAAAATTATTTAATCTGTTTCCCTCTCCTTATTATCACCTTCAATGGCTCTTACTGTTCACTTTACATTGTTGCCTTTTGCGGTTGTTTTTCCCATTTAAACCATAGTTTCACTCTTAGGCAATGTCGTATCAAGGCAAACCAGGGTAGGACAAGACAGAGGCAGACTGAAGATGCGTCCTCCCTCTCTCCCTCTCTTCATCTCTCCCTTTGACGGATCAAGAATTAGAGAAAGGTCGATTTTATTATGGTCCCATTTTACGGGCTATTTAAGATTGGAATATATCCATTGTGTGACTCCACCCACTCCTCCCCATCATCATAATCGTCGTCGTCGCCATCGTCATTATCGTTGTCATCACGACCATCATAATCAACATCATCGGGACTTTGCCAACCGTTTCTGTCTTGGGCCTGTCTTCAAGCTGCGGGTTGACAAAAGTTCGGAAAGTGCAGATGCCCCTCCAGTGCCCGACTTCAAGTCATCGTATTGATTTCTCACAGATCCATGGAGTGAGATGTGGGGAGGGACTAGATGTAGGAGTGCCCATGTGTGGTTCTTAGGACAGTGTTTCCCAAACTGTATTCCGCGATGAGCGACTGAGTGAGTGAGTTTTTGGGTTCCGTAAGGGGAAGATAGAGGAACAAATTTTCTTTTATAATTTTCGCAATCGGTCAATCTCTGTATAACTTTATATGAAAGAGAATGCATATGTCATTGTCATCGATATTAGTGTTTATATCTAATCTAATCTAATCTAGGTCTAAACCTATAATTCTCTTCATTCTCAAGCATCTAAACCTACAGCAGAATGTGGATAGTTGTGGACCGTCGATACATTTAAGATTAGAAGGGTTACACGGCCAATAAAGATTGGGAAACGCTGTTTTAGCCAGGGTTGGAAACATGTTGCTTGTTTGGTTAATTGGTTTTTTGTTTTTTTATAACAAACAAACAAAAATGGGAATTTATTTGTATTTTGGTTTTTTAAAATACAAATTTTTTTAATTTCCTAATATTACTATTATGTTACTAATTATGTGTTATTCAGTTGGAAATCAAGCTAAATTGATTATATAAACAAGTTGGAGCTCTTTTTCATGCTGTGTTTGATGCTTTTTATAACAAAACTGTTGTTACAAGATCCAAAGGAAAACTAAAGACCAAAAAAGCCAAATAAAACCAAAGAACCCAAAAAAAACAACTTTTGATTTTTTTTTAAACCTTGTTTTTTGCAACACTGGTTTTAACAGATCAGACAGCAACCGTAAAGTACCAGCCTCCTTTTGATGAACCACGTATCATCGATTTGTACTTAGTATCCAACTCGACATCGATTATGTTTCATACCTATGATACGCAATGACAACTGCAATGACAATTCCTAGAAGAATGACGACTCCGACTCCGACGATCACGATTACAATTGTCATCGACGCTGTGGGACAATAGCAAAGTTATTTATTACCGTCTTTGACTATTCATTAGAAACGTCTACGTTCATTGTCTAATGCACACGACATCTGCGGATGCTCAACCGCAATAAAATCAATATCAATGACGGTTTTACCGAAGGGACAGAAAGACTGGCAACTTGGTAATTTTAATTGTGACCACAAGCATTTACAGAGCGCCGTCTGATTCACAAAAGTATTCCTCAATCATTCACTGACTGACTCACTGACTCATTCACTCACCCAAACATCCATTCAATTGTTCACGTTTTAATTGATGCTAGCACATGATAGAAACGTTTTTAAAGAAATGCCGAACAGACAGTGTAGCTCAGAACGAGAAACCAACTTACACTGTGTCAAACAATTGACACGGCTACCGTTCATTTCGTCGCAGTAATTTCGTCGCATTTTAAAAACGACACTGACCCTAACCCTGACCGTTTACGACCGTCACGATGCTTAACCTGATGAAATGAATGCGACGAAATGAATGCGACGAAATGAATGCAACGAAATGAATGCGACAAAATGATATGGGACGAAATGATACGCAACGAAAGGATCCGCGACAAAATGATTTGCGACGAAATGAATGCGACGAGATGAATGCGACGAAATGAATGCGACGAAATGAATGTGACAAAATGAATGCGACGAAATGAATGCGACGAAATGAATGTGACGAAATGAATGCGACGAAATGAATGCGACGAAATGAATGCGACGAAATGAATGCGACGAAATGAATGCGACGATATGATACGCAACGAAATGATCTGCGACAAAATGATCTTCGACAAAATGATCTTTGACAAAATGAATGGTCACCCTTGACACAATTAGATCGCCAACTTACATGGTGGATCCACGCAATTGTATGTGATGCGTTCAAAGTCGTTATTAGAGAACCAGCCCAAGGCCCCACAACCGAGCAGTCTGGTGGTAGCGACAACGTTGCAGCTTTGTTTATTGTTACATCTTTCCTCGACATCTGTTGTATGACCATAGCCCGCTGAACCAGTGCAGTCGTCATCTTTAATGCAGCATTGGGACCCTGAGCAATAAGAATCTCCAAGGACTACGGTTGTTATGAGGATGACCTTCGTCTCTTCACATGTTAAGTCGAGTTGAGAATCAACACAGCCCTGCGTGACTTCTGTTGCAAAACGCATGACATTCAAATAAATTTATCATCTAAGTATTGACGATGCGGTTGTCCCGTAGGGATCAATCAGACACTGTTTATACTCGCCTTAAAACTGTTCTTTTTAGCCGTGCCGGAGTTGGGGTACTCCTGAGTAATAGCCTTGAAGAGGCGCTAAATAAAATATCCGTGATGAATGAGTGAATGGATTAGGTGCTGCTCGAAATTATAATGGCGATGATGATGAAATTCATGATGGTTGCGATTATTATTATTATTATTATTATTATTATTATTATTATTAGTTTTATTATTATTATTATTATTATTATTATTATTATTATTATTATGATGATGATGACCACTGACGATTATGATGGTGACGATTACGATGACGGTGAAGACAACGGTTTGAATGGAACGGTTATCGTTATGATATCAGCGATGGCTATGATGCTCATGTAGTTGATGATGACATAATTATGATGATGAACTGATGACTAAAAGGGGGTGATGATGATATAGCTGATTGTAGGAGAATAATGATGATGATAATGATGATGATGATGATGGTGGTGGTGATGGTGGTAGTGATAGTGATGTTGATGATGATGTTGATGATGATGACGATGATGATGAGGATGATTATGATGATGATGATAATGATGATGATGATGATGGTGGTGGTGATGGTGGTAGTGATAGTGATGTTGATGATGATGTTGATGATGATGACGATGATGATGAGGATGATGATGATGTTGATGATGATGATAACGATGATGATGATGAGGAGGATGGTGATGACGATGATGACGATGATGATGATGGTGAAGATGTTGATGATGATGATAATGATGATGATGACGATAATGATGATGAAGGTGGTGATGGTGGTGGTGGTGATGATGATCCTAATGACGGCGACGACGACGATGACCATGACGATGCTGCTGCTGCTGCTGATGATGATGATGAAAGGTTTCTGCGGCTTCTGACGATGATATTATGACATGATGATGATGAAAGACATTGACCTCTAGAGATTCTGAAAGTCTGAAATGAGGCATTATAATCAAATGATCGCTATACCTATTTCCTCAAGATAACACTCTTACTGTCGCTAGATACATTCTCTTGGAGGCAGGTAATGATGGCGGCCACCTGTAGGATTGACCAGCTACGAGATCTTAGATGTAATCCCGCCATTGTCAGAGAGCTACTCTCTACAATCATGTAAATGCAAATTGTATAGCTCTAAAATGTATTATCTTGACATTTATTCAGGGACTCCATCTGCCTTCATATTAAGGTCTACGTTTTCCAAGTAATATTGTTGATCGTTTGTATAGCGCATTTTAAAATATATTTTGGGTTAATTTTCAGTTAAGCGGACGGACATCACAGTCATTCCGGTACGTGGCGTTTTGACGCAGCCGTTTTTGGCGAAGGACGATTTAGCACGAAACACTCAAACAATAATACTGTATAATTATATTAAATAGTCATGCTTAAATGGACGCTGGATTGATGAAAATAATCATGTTTAATTGGAAACTGGACTGTTGAAAATGTATGCCTAAATGGGAGCAGGATTGATTAAAATAATGCCGTTAAATTGGAAGGGAATGGACGACGAGTAGAATTCTCACATCCATATCAGCTTTTCATCATTCCAGTCACCCGTGTAGCATATTATTATCATCGATCGTGCTTCACTTTACATCGTATATTGTACCAGATATGTGCGCAAAAACGTCCGGGCCAAAAACGTCCTGCGCCAAAAAAGTCCTGCGCCAAAACGGCTGCGTCAAAACGTCCTGCTCCGCAGTCATTCGGAGTGAAATCTTGTCTCTAAAATTCGTCAATAAACCAGCTTCTTCGTCACTTTATAGTCAGAAATGTTAAACACTTTGAATGTTTCAAACGATTCAAACTTCAATCCAAGTTGCATTTGATATACGTAAACTAATTTCAAAGTTGATTCTAAGACAATTTTAGATTTGAATCCACTTTGGCGCGTAGCATAATCGCAATCGATGCCAGGCTTACATCTAGACACCTGTCGGACTCTCTCGACAAAACGACATATGCCTACACCCATAGTAAGAATACAAAAACGAATATTCGCATGCGAACATTTGCAACGAGGATTACAAAATGTTCGAAGAGTGCTCAAGATAACATTTATAGTTAAGTTTGAAGTCGCATTTCTGTTCAAATGTTACGGAAATGCATTCGACACATGAATAGATTCCACAGATAGTATGCGGAAAAATGCAATAATTGTAATTGTAATTATACAATGTAAATGAAAATTTTTGAAACGCCGCTCAAATCAGCGGCGCCCCCGATCCAAGTCGGCGACTAAGTACTAGGTAGTAAGCAAAAATGTCTTCAAGCGCTTCCGAAACTGAATAGAGGAGAGAACGAGGGGCTCCGCCCTAACGGGGAGGGGGAGACTATTTCGACTGGAGGGGCCTGCATAAGTAAAGCTCCTTGTTTGGGGCGTAGCAGTGCGCATACGGTAGACCAGTAATAATCCACCGGCAGATGAACGGAGAGAAGCCCGATGGGGAGTGGAGGACACTCTGAGAGACAAAAGGTATGCCGGGACAGAGCCAACAAGACAGTTTCGCATCAAAGTAAGAACTTTAAGGTGTATGCGTTGAGGTGCAGCAAGCCAATGAAGAGAGTCACGGATGAAAGATGAAATGTGTGAAAATTTAGGAATGCCACCAGTTAGGGCAGCATTAAGGATAGACTGAAGCTTAGATATGTTAGACGAAGAAAGATCAATGCATACATACATGTATATGATAACTTATATGCAATACCTGAACATGTGATGTGGTTAGGTATATTACGTCTGTGTGCATAGAAAGATAACTGGACTACATGCATTTCAATCTCAATAGGGTTGATTCAAATACCACAAGGGAAACCTGGCTAAACGTAGAGTGACCAACTGCGAGCAACACACGTACCTTATGTGTCTTTACACAGATGGTAGGTCACAGATATTACAGAGCGAAGAAGAGAAATGCATAATGAGCTATTTAATTATTTAAAACGGGTAACAGTGAACTTACAATGATAATAGAGAATCTTGCAGCACCGGAATGATAGTCTTCATCAAACACGACAAATCAGAATGATGGACTGACTAAATTCCATGCGATTATCTATATTTTAGCCTTCCCTAGGAGTCCAAAGACCACGTGACTTTCACTGTGGGCTTCCCGGGTTGGGTAAAACAGAAACATCAATTTGTGGGACGCATGCATCTACCCATCGTAACGAAGGGGCGCTATATAAACTTTCCAATAAATGAATGAACGATGGGTAGATGTATCCCATTGGATAAAGCTAGTGCATGGGCCCATCACTGCATGGTGACTCTATTCAGACCAACAGGCGTATTTTACTCGTTCACCATGACATTTAGCATCATGTAGGCCAGCACGGATATCTGAGTTTATATCTTGAAGGGGCGCTCTATAAATGATCGATTGCATTTCATTACATATATTACATGTGGTCATTGTCATTGAAATTTTGACTCTGATGTATACCGTTGAAGGTACATGCATTGTATTATGCTACTTCTATGTGTAGTTTGGTATACACTAGTAAAGGAGGCATACACTCATTATTTCAATTAATTTTATAGTGTAGCCGCTGTCTTAATTAGGCAGATGGCTAATTCTCCATTGGCAAAACAGTCACTATAGCTGGACAGATATGGTAGCATTGGTAGGGCCCATGGGTCGATAGGCTGTTATTTATGGTTCTGTCAAGTTGGAAATCGACAGTAGTAACTCAGTCGATACGTTCATAATGCGAATTCATGATAAATTCAGACTTTTGAAATTCCGGAAAACATATTATGTTCCGGAATAGCAATCTCTAAGCACAACGCAGCTTCTTCTTGGCTTGATCCTCTGATTTCTGGCCATGCATGCAGGAACAGAAACCAAGCTCAACAAACTGGCTCTTGCGGAAATGACTATTTCGATACAGCGCCTTTGTGTAAGTATGACGTATCCTTTGTGTGGCGGTGAGAATTTATTAGATTTGCGTTGATTTAATAGATTTGCGGTTACAATCAGTAGATTTATAAGCTTACTTAGGTTGCAGTAGACTACAGATAGGCATGTAGACGCATGTTGCATTAGGGGAAAGGACAGTTTTTTTAGCCTTGATAACTGATAACGATCAGTTTCCCACAGTGGTATTGTCAACTATAAAGGTCAACACTTGTGTGACGAAAAGGATTTATTGGATTTGCGTTGATTTAATTAACTTGCGTTTACATTAGTAGATTTATAAGCTTTCTTAGGCTGCAGTCACTATACTGCATTATTTGAAAGGACAAATGTTAGCCTTGATAAGTTATAATGGAGTGTCACAGAGTCACATTGTAAACCACAAAGGACAACATTCGGGTCAGAAAAAGCTAAATGATTATAATTCACACGTCGAAGGCCTAGTCGTTGGAGCGTTCAAGTGACAAGTAATCGCTAAGCTATCGACTGCCACTGACTTCGTCCACTCAATATTTTGCTCATTTTTTTCATTGCGGCCTCAGAGCTTCGATTTTCGACAAAGGCATCACCTTAAGAAAAGGTACGAATCATACAGAGTGCAATATATCGACCATTCAGCAACCCGTCATGCAAGCCCGCCGAAGGGGAGCAAAGAGGAAAATTCCTAGTTTCCAGGCCATTTCAAGGGACAGGTCCGGTTCCACAATAAAATTACGAAGCAAATTCTAATCAGTTTTATAAAGGATTTGTATCTTTATAAATATCAATATCATTGACACTTTACCACAATCAGCTTAAATGTCGAGCATCTGAATAGCACCTTACTTAAACTGTTGTGTCATGGACCACGTTCCCTTCCTTCTGAGAGGTCCGTCCATGCCCTACATAGGAGCCAGGAATTCTCTGTTTAATGACCCGAAATGTTTCTGTCTAGAGTGGATGTCAGATCACTAGTTTTTACTTACTTTCTCTCTGCCAAGTTTCAGGAAATCAGAAAATCGCGGAGAATTAGTTATAAATTGTACTTTAATATTACCAGAGGCAAGTGAATGGACCATGTTAAAGCCTTTTAGTCTACAGTGGTGACCAAAAGTTTAGTATAGGCAATCGAAAACATGAAACGTCACATTAATGCGATGCACGGTCTATTTAATACTGCACCCTTTGATCTAATAACGGCCTGCAAACGTGCAAGCATGCTTTGAGCAAGTTTAAAACACAGTTCACTTGAGATCTCCTTTGCACCAAACAGTCTTAATGATGTTCTTAGGGTCATCTAGGTTTTTCACATGTTTCTGCGCAACTTTGATCTTCATGATCCTCCACAAATTCTCAATTGGGTTCATGTCACGTTACTGTCCAGGCCACTCCTACACAGTTATTTGATTGTCCCTAAAACATTTCTGCACTTTTCTGCCTGTGTAGCATGGATCTCCATCCTGCTGGAACACTTCATAATGGCCGATAGCTACAAATTGTGGAAGCTTTGAGCTCAACACAGAAATGTATGCATCAACATTCATGGTCGTGTTCTTTGGCATAAACCACAGTCCTCCACGACCCCTGCTGCCAAAACAACCCCAAACCATCAGTTATGAACTGTATTTCACAGTTGGCGCTGTGTAGAGAGGGTTGTTGCGTTGACCGGTTGGTCGACGAACAGTCTCACAGACACCTTTGTACATTCGAACTGCATAATAATCGTCTCGTCGCTGAAGAGGACTTCTCCCCAATGTTCTGCAGTCCAGTGTGCATACTTCTTTGCAAACTTGTAACGCCTATTCACCTGGAATGTAGTGAGTACAGGTTTATGCACAAGTCTTCTGGCTGGCAGACCGAATTCATCCTTCAGACGACGACGGATTGTTCGAGTGCTAACACTGGGGCACACCGCTGACTAGTTTTCGTTCAACTTGGTAGACGATATGAATGGATCTTCCTTGATCTCCATGAACTAATCTTATGATCAGTTTTTGGAGTTGTAGCTCTTGGTCTTCCACCTCTTTTCTGAAACTCAGAGATCCAGCTTCTTCAGCACGCTTTTTTGTACGTGAAATGACAAATATGCCGCAGTATTGTTACAATGAATTGAGTAATCGTTCAAACGAATATAAATTTCACAAATTTAGTTTGAAGTTCAAGTTATAATATATAATGTTTGCATGACACTGAAATGCATTTAGCCCATTACTAGATCCAGTAGATATGCGGCTTTATACATGTATATAATTATTATGGTATATGGAGGATGATGGCAAGGTCTCTTACAGAAAATTTCTGCAAGAGACCTTGCCATTGCCAACCACTAACTGAGATTGACATTGAGGCAGATTCTACTGCGTTCCCAAATAATTATACTAACGGTAGTATAATTATTTGGAAATGCAGTAGAATCTGCCTCAATGTCAATCTTAGTTAGTGGTTGGCAATTGTTACCTAGTCATAAGCCAGATAAATTCCGTTTTAGTATTCTTAAACCTGAGTCGATTGACCAACATTCAGGACTAATTGTCTGCTAAGTTGCATGCCATGCATTTTTACGGAGATCGTCAAAATTATGAATCGCACTTTAAACTACAACCAGCAGCAAGTTATTGCACCATGTTAAAACGCCTTAGACCATTTGAAACTGAGCGTCGTTACGTTTCTGTGAGTCTTTACGTCAATCAAGTACTTTGTGGCCTCTGTCAAATGCTACTGATTTTTATATCCAATGTTTCTCATGCTGCGATTAAGCGACATTTGTGAATGAATTACACTGATTAACATTTAAGCTCATCTGACTGGCTTCTCAAACGATAGCGCCATGGATTCACGTATATTCACGTATATAATCTGTTCTCAACTGGTGACTTCAACAGTGCCGTAATTTGATAAGTTCTGATAACCAAAGAAAAGTCTCTTGTCTGAAGATAAAAATTGGACGCATCAGCCAAGGAACCAAAGTTTCTGGAGTAAGGTTGGATGCATCCGGCTAAGGAACTCGATTTACGCAGCTGCACAAAAAGAAACCGTGAATCGCTATTTTACTAAAGAAACTTAAATGCACACACTAAGTTCTTGTGTGCGCTGGCTTCACGGCCTGTGTGTTGATGAAGCTATCTAATGCACCTTCAAGCTCATTCATCATTCATCCATATTTTCGTTGTCTTTTAACCTCTTTGTTTTGACTTTCTCTTCCTCATCCATCTCTCTCTCTCTCTCTCTCTCTCTCTCTCTCTCTCTCTCTCTCTCATCTCTCTCTCTCTCTCTCTCTCTCTCTACTCTCTCTCTCTCTCTCTCTCTCTCTCTCTCTCTCTCCTCTCTCTCTCTCTCTCTCTCTCTTTCTCTCTCTCTCTCTCTCTCTCTCTCTCTCTCTCTCTCTCTCTCTTCTCTCTCTCTCCTCTCTCCTCCTCTCCTGTCTCTCTCTCTCTCTCTCTCTCTCTCTCTCTCTCTACACACACATTATCTCCTCATCGTCTTCGCGTCTTCGTCGCTTCAATTTCTAATTCTATTGTTTTTGAATTACATTCGTCAAAGCGTTTCATACACATTATTCAAATTTACTTGCATTGAATAAGTCACGTATTCATTATTGATTTCAATATAAATGACGAAAGCTCCTGTTTGGAACAGTCAGGCAAAATCCGAGTCCTGTAGAAAAATATCTTCAATCTTCAACGTCACTAAATTCGTTCACATTCAAATAACTGTCTGACTAAGTTTAGTTCATTGCAGCTGGCCTAGGGTGAAACCCAATAAAAGTGATGTCATACAATAAATAAATTAGACTTTGAGTCTTTTACCCACTCATCCGATAATTAATTATTTTATTCTAGGGAATTCACGTCTTGTTAGATAACAAGAAGAGACAAATGCCTGACTAACATTTAAAACAAGAAGCATTCCGGCAATCAAAAACCTTTCACCTAGTTAAGCACATAGCGTCTTTTATTGATGACGAGGAACAGATAACTGAATATTTATAGCAACTGATTACTTCATCAATTGCGGATACATTTCGCTGCAGGTACAATAACACACGTAACATAAGATAAATGTGAATTTCTCTCCGTCTTTCTCTCTGTCAGTCTATGTCTCGTTCTGTCCTTAATACCTGTCTATCTGTCTGTTTGTGTGCATGCATGCATGTTCCGATATTCTCTACAGGGGTGAATGACCTCTCATCAATCATATACGTATGCTCGACAAACGATTTATTAATAACAATGATATCAAAGCGCACATAAACAGCACGAAGGAATATAGGCGCCTTCGAGAACCAACGAAGACGATCACGTTTAAAACGAGTACTTGCTTTTTAGGACAGAGAGCAAGAACAATATCCGCTACAAATATCAATAAGTCGGCTAAGTGAAAGAATACAAGTGATAATGTAATCCTGTGCTGCAGTTATCACGTGCAAGAAGCACCGTCGCAGGATGCATTCGTTGTTTCCAAATAAACAACATTCCACAATTATTACCGGTGCTGAAGCATTCACGAGCTAAGTTAGGCTTTTATTCAGAACAGACGCACACTAAAGCGAGGCGTTTACACCATCATAGTTTTTTATAGACAACACGTTGAGAACAGCATAATTGTGTGTCGTCGGTTAAGGACGTCCGTAAGATAAAGATATAGATAGTCACCGATTTTCGGAAAAGAGGACGGAGAAGTTAATCCCAATATAGATGTGCACATGTAACTATTGTTTACAGTGTATACAACCACTTCAGTAAAGCGAACATGTTGCATTTAACTTTGGTATATGAGGCTAATTCAGTACAGCCTGGGCCTTAAACTGCAGACGATCTACGTTGGATCTAAATACGACGTCAAGGTCACGTAACGTATAATTAAAGACAGCTTAGTTGCTGAAATTTACTGCAGCTCCTGATAGACAATTAGCGGTTCATAATTTCTTCCGTGGTCCAATTGCTCGTATTCGCCGTTACACTGGATTCTTCCTCTATTCGCTCCCTTTACATGTAGTTCGCAGTAATCACTCGTCGGGGCCTCGATATTCTTTGCGCCAATCTTCAAAGATTTCTCAACCTCTTTGGAGTTGGTGTTGGTGTAGATGGGAGGAATTGAGCCAGCGTTTTCTTTTGGACTGGCTCTCTGAGCTTCGATCATATAAATGGTTTCCTTTCTGTCAGTTTTCAGATTAGATGTCTTAACTGCATCTGACGATTTCGCTTGTCGGTTCTTTTTTCTAAATCATAAAACCGATTTCAATTTTCAGTAATTACGCCTGCTGTTGATAATAGCAACAGACGTTAATTTATTTCTAGTAGCAATATGCTTCATAGAGAGAAACTTCGAAAGAACGATGTGAAGAAACGAATGGTAGAATTGAACTACGGCTTCAAACAAGATAAATTCCGCATTAATTTTGTTATCATAATGCTGTAATTACCCTACTCTTCGAACACTTTACTTCTAAACCCCCTTATATTGAAAAATTGACGTTGCGTAAATCAAATAAATATTTTTGCCTAAAATGAATTTCAAACCAATTTTCTTATTTTTCTCGTGGCTCAATATATTCACATTTTGCATTTTTTGATGGCCATAATCTGAGGAGTCATTTAAGCAACGTCTAGGTGAGCGACATTATCAGAGATTGATGATTTAAAAAGATATGCAATGAAAGGTGGATCCTAGCGGAAATATACAGATGTAGGCCTGTTCTGAAAGAGTACATTAAAGATGCTTCAACCATTTACGCCTGCTATGCTATATTACATAGAGAAGTGAGATAACAAGCATTTCGGTAGACAATAACATAAGCATTCCAAAGAATTTGATAATTGTCAAATGGCAGGTTCTGATTTGTCCTCTGGATCTCTAAAGAGAAATCCTACAAATCCAAAAGCCACAAGTGCTGTCAGAGCGATTTGTTTTAATAAACATTTTAATCATGAGATTGCCTCAATTAGCAGACATCAAGGGTTGTTGATTATTAATTTGAAATCAATGACATTCTAAAACTCTATGTCAATAATTATTAACTGAGTCTTAAAATTTGCGTAGAATTGTTCCTACCTCTGGTACATGACGACAACTAGTGCGACTATTCCTAGGAGAATGACGAGGCCGACGATCACCATGACAACGAGTGGCGCTCCTGTAAGACACGTGATATAACTAATTATCATTATTATTATTATCACTATTATTATTATTATTATTATTGATATTATTATTAACTATTGATTGGAAACGTCTACATCCTACCACCATTGTCTCAGCCACCAATATCACTGCTCCTACCATGTCATTGTCTCAAGTAAAATAACTTTTCGATGAACAGTCCTAATCAGCATCCTCGGTAGCGTCTCTGATGAAGTTTCTTGAAGATGCGATATATAAAGAGAGACGTTAGATTACAATTACACTCAACTTCATCCTCCTGTGTCCTCTCATTTCTTCGGAATGCTACTAAATACAGAATGTATGACTGATGGTGTCGATGATAGGATAGGCGATGGAGGCGTATTGTCTAATTACAAAAGGTGCATAGTGTCTTGTTACATGCAGATATAGATATACAGTGTTCAGGCATAGATCTATACATAACAACATTACGAAATCCCAATTACCTTGTCTGATCTGGTTCAATAGAGCACAACGACTGTGTTCTTCTTACCAGACAAGTGATGTCTGCGTGCTGACGTAATTTGTGTCTCAAATCAGACACATTACTTTTAAGAGCATAATTATTATGCAATTTGCAAGATTGAAATACCTGTATCGCTGCTGTAATCCAATTCATATTTACCATCCATTGAGTCTTGTTCTGCCGTTGAATTCACTATATCATCTACCATAAAATGCAATCTTCAGTTATCAGCGTCGTAAGCAATACTAGTCTTAGATTAACCACGATTACGATGGCTAAAGGAAGAAAAGCATCAAAACGCTGCACTGATTTAAATTTAGACGTCAGCACCACTTACCGAGGAAGTAACGTGTGCATTTTGTGTGTGTATATGGGATCCAACGGATAATCTGTATATTGGTCCTTGATGGGATCCATAGGGGTCACGATTTCATGAGACTAGCCACAACTGAGGGAAGAATAACTGTGGTCGAACTCTGGCAATACTTAGTGTCTTGTTACATGCGTGCATGAAAATAGAATACCTAGATAATATAAGCATGGATACATAAAAATAGTTGCCAAGTTCCAGTTACGTTGACTGATCTGCACAGTAACTGCTCTTCTTACCAGACAACTGATGCAAAACTGCTTCCGGCATTTGTCTGCTATTTGAAAAATTATCTTTAAGAAAATAATAATGCATGTTTGAATTAGGTCCTACCTGGTTCGGTGGTCTGTCCTTCATCGTCATTGCCATCTGATACATGGTAACCCACCGTTGACTCTTGTCCTTCCGTTGAACTCATCGTATCATCTATGAGGGTCATAAACGATACGAATCTTAGGTTAACATCGATCACGATAGTCAAAATAAGAGAAGATGTCAAAACGTTGCAGTGATTTAAATTTAGATGCCAGCACCACTTGCCGAAGAAGCTACGTTTGTGTCTTGATCCCACGGTGGACACGATTTCGCCACACTATAGCCGCAACTGAGGGAGTAATAGCTGTGGTCCTACTCTGATTCCAACATGCTTGACGATCCACTTGCTTCTCAATGGCGTTAATTAGTCAAGCGTGCTGAAGTCGAAGAGAGTTCAGATTTTGAGATTTCTTTGGCTAGAGCTATAAGGTTTAACTAATACATCCAAATGCGCATGTAGGCTAATATCATTTGTGCTCAAATGTTTACAGTAGCTTCCTGTTCAGTTTCATATCGGGGCTCATGGTTTATATGTCTGAAAACTCTGTCCAGCTACAATTCTAAGCAGCAGGTCTTATATCCCAAACTGATGATTATTCAACTTGTCCATAGATCTGATAATTAACTTTATCTGGTGACACGTACACCGAGAAGTGTTTTTGGTGAACGAGCTCTTGAATGCTGAACCTACATTTTGGAACTCTCTCCCTGTATCTGTGCATACTGCTCAGCTGCTTATTAAGCGTAATTTAATTTTCAACTTGAAATTAACCTCTTTCAAATTGCATAGCTACGTGTATGGTATGCCTGCCTCTCCTTATAGTCTGACGGACTGACCTATAGTGGATATTGACCTAATTACGCCTCGGGTTTGATGTGCCATCGGTCAATGCCTCGCGAATTAGACATGCATGCAGGAGAAGTTTTAATTGCAATCTTATCAACGCTGCTTACACTAAAATACTAAAAAGCTTGCGAATAGCCTACTAACGTCAACCTGAATCCAGTGAGAACGGACGGAACCAAATTCATTAAGTGATCTGTTGTAGGAAAATCAGATGTTTTTCAATTAATCAATGACGATAATTATTAGGATTATTCACTGCAGCTCACAACCAGAAACCTGCGTCTCGATGATGTGTCCTAATTGTACAGGACCCTACAAAAGCGGTAATTTATAGTCTATCATGTTTACATTTTGTCAAATTGTTGAATAATTAGCGATTCCTCGAAGTTACTCGTGTACCGGTAGGTGGTCATAATGTTGGAACCAAGGCACGCGGGCATCAGTCAAGTTTCAGATACTTTGATAACGATGTTTTGGGCTGTCTAAATCAGAATCGATAACGTTCCATCATGATCTCAACGTGATCCTGCTCCACGCGTCCTCACATTTTCTTGTAACTATTCCGTTGACTTTTCTTTTTCATCTTCCTCATTCAATTAGACTTCATCTATATGTGAATTTTAATTATATGAATGATGCATTTTTGTTGATGGCGTAGTGAGTAGTGGCATGTAATGTGGTGATTCATTTTCATTGGGGCCATCAGAGATGACTAGGAGGCGAGTGGAAATAATTCAGAGATGCAAAATTATGTAGCTACTAACGGAAACAAGTAATATGATAGACAGGCAGACCGACATACATCTACAAGGTACTAACTGGCTAGCTAACGATATTAGTAAAGGACTAATTTATTAACAACTCGACTGATCAGCTGTATAGCAATAGACTGACTGACTGGTTTATTTATATTTATTAATTGACTGACTGATGATCTGAATGACTGGCTGCCTGAGGTCATTTCAAATTTACTTACTCTCTGAGCAACTGTATGTAATTGTTTCGAAGGAATGACCATCGACGATGCGATGGCTCCACCACCAACCAGATTCACATGGAGTCAGTTTAAGGTAACTGGTCTCTATTGTGCAATTGCTTTTGCTTTCACATTTGTCACGGACAGAATTCACATGCTCTTCACTTGGTTTATGATGGCAAGCGGCGTCTTTGATGCAACATCTCATTCCTCCACAGCTAGAAACTCCCAGACGTACATTTATTCCACTAATGACCTTTGTCGGTGGACATCTTAAATCGATTCGAGATCCAAGACAGAATTGTGCAACATCTGTGGCAACATCAAACAAAACATACGCAGTATTATGATACATTTGTCATTGGTTTAATCTCGACTGGCTTTATAAGGATTAAGTAGGCCTCTATATGTGGGGTTCCTCAAGTGAAAAGTAGACCCTGGTTGTATTTCGTTTGCGATAGTATTATGAATTTTTGCGTTTCAGGGTATTCAATGGATGACATCTTCTGATTCGTTTCCTTTTCGCAATAATTTGATTTAATCACATGGTTGCTTCGTAAATTTGACTGTTTGCTAGACACAATAATGGAGTCTTCCACCAAACAGCCCTTAAACTCGCGTGTACACGCCAGCCGAACGACATGCCTGCAGCCATTTTATTCCTATCGTTACCTATAGCTGAACAAAGGCCTACAGGTACTTGTATCCACTGGTCCTCCCTACCATCGTCTCCCAGACAGGCTCATCGACAGAAATTCCATGCCAATAGGCGAAAAAATTCCGGGCCCGAAAATTTCATAGAAACTTCGTGTTCTAGGCCGTAGCCAGCTAAAATCTCCCTGGACAAATGCGCCCCGATGAATGCACCATAAAACGACCGACAAAAGCTCTATTCTATTTACAAATTTATAAAGCGCCTTTCACAGTACAGCCTACTCAGAGGCGCTCCCAGTGCGAAAAACCCCTAGAGAAAAGAAAAGTCTTAAGAGAACGAGCAGAAACAGTTGTGCTGGGAGGAGTCGGAAGAAGAGAAAATACAAGATAACAAGCTTCTGGAAGTTTTGGTGATGCATTTCTTCAGCAACATGTTGCAGAAGTAACAAGAGAAGGAAGCAAGTATATCCTAGACCTGATTATGACATCGCAGGAGAACCTGGTGGAGAAAATAAGGATAGGAGAGAACTTCCATACAAGTGATCACCAAAAAATAATCATATGGTCATTGACAACAGGAGATCATATGGAGACAGTAGAGAAGCAGAAAAGATTTAAGGCTGTTTTAAGGCTAGTTTGAGAGATCAAAACAAGCTGAGGGACATGAAAATTGAAAACAGAATAGAAGGGTCTGGGGCAAATCCTAAAGAAGCGTTTGAAAGAAGTCATTGAAGTATACATACAAGTAACATGAAATTGGTTTTAAAAAGGTTATGGGTTACCAGAGAGGTGCAGAATAAGAGAAGAACTAAGCAAAAGGCATGGAGAAAACATAACAAGCTAAAGAAGAGCTGGAAGGTAGCGAAGGTAGCAACCAAGAATCGAGTACACCGTATACAGAACCGAGTCAAAGAACTAAGGAAACAATACGTTAAATAAGGAACGATTCTAACAGGGCTAATAAAGAGGCAATCCAGAAATACGAAATTAAATTGGCTCAAAATGTAAAAATTGACAGCAAGAGCTTTTACAAATATGTAAGGAATAGACAGATAAAGAAGCGTAGAGTATGGCTATTGATGAACGTTGAGGGGGAAACTATCAAAGATAACCAAGAGACAGCCGAGGAATTAAATAAGTGCTTTGGATCTGTATTCAGCCAAGAAGATGGAGAAAATATACCAAAAGCGCCTTTGATGCTCATGGGAAGAGAAGTACAGAAGTGTGAGAATGTACTCTTTACAAGGGAACAACTGACAAATGAATTAGAGAAACTACGCACGGACAAAAGCCCAGGGAATGATGAACTGCATCTTGTGTTTCTGAAAGAGCTAAGGGAGGAGTGGTCGGGATACTACCACAAATAATGGAGAAGTCAATGGCAACTGGTGAAATACCGCAAGACTGGAGGAATGCTGTCGTAGTACCTCTCTTAAAAAAAGGCAAAAGGAATGAAGCAAAGAATTATAGACCGGTCAGCCTCACAAGCGTAGTATGCAAAATAATTTTAAAAAATCATAAAGCATACGACGGTTGAGCACCTGAAAAGGCACCACGTAATAGGTACCAACCAACATGGATTCATCAACGGAAGATCATGCTTAACAAATTATTTTCTAAGTGTTTAATAACAATAACTCGAAACAATCCAGACTTTATGCTTCTCAATTCTCCCAGGCGATGCAAAATTCTTCTTCGTAGAATAAATCGCAAGAGCTTGAATCTCTCCTTCCATTCAGATCCAGCTCTTCTCTGTCTATCCAGTCTGCACATCTCCATACTTCGTTTACGTTTTCATCCATTAGTACACGTTGCCGATGCAACGATTGCGAAGGATTTCACCCGATGTATTCATCAAGAAATAAATAGAATTTAGGCCACATAGTGATCGCTACAGAGGCGACGATCTCGTTTGACACCCAATGAAAGGAGTAGGAAATGTGGGGGATATACGAATAACGTGTCCCCTTTTAGTAAAATGTGGGAGGGACTTGTCCCCTTCGACCCCGGGAACTCCGCCTCTGGATTGCTATAGGAAAAAGTGTATATGCATACAATTTAAATTCTTGTTAAATGCATGACAGTACCTATTAATTGAATACGTGTCGTTTTTAATACTCACCACCAGATACTTTCCCTCGGAAGCAGGCGACAAGGACAACCACCTGTAGGACTGACCATTGGAGACATCTGACAGGTAACCCCATTATCATCTCCAGAGCAGATGACAACTCCGTATGCAAATGTAAATATATAGGCTTAAAGTACTTACACTTGAAACCTATTCATCGACTCCATCTGGCTTCATATTACACCTTCTAGACAATGTAACTGCCCACATTTCAGAACGAACAGAAAGTTTTAAATAAAAGTTATCGACCTATGTATGCAGTCACTCAGGGTATTATCTCGGCTCGCAAATTCGATAATGACTGACTTAATTCGTTAGTTTTGTTAGACGTGTTAAATGTTGTCAATACTTTTATCAGTTTATAAGTTTGAAATTGTATAAACATTTTACTATTTTAAATAATTTTGCAATCGACTTTGCAACCAACTCATTAAATTCTCTGAAAGAATTCCACAGCATACATTAGAAACTAAGCTTTCAGTCTAGCCTACTCTGCCTAAAATAGTTCGATACAGCATCTCCAACTTGTATACACACTTGGTTTGAAAATTAATACATTTTACACATCGTCTCTTCCTCATTTATAGGCCTACGTCAGTCCATATGCATTAGTATCATAGTCTCACGTGAAGCTGTATAGATCCGCGTTCTGCTGTTGGAGAAATCGACTCCCGGAAGTAAGCAAAAGCGTTATTACCTCTTAGACTACATGTGATGTGCGCTTGAAAAAGAATAGCCCTGACCCAATTACATATGCATCAATTTAAAAATAGACATTCGTAAAAGAAAATTTGCAACAATTAATCTGTCTAATCACCTGTCTGGTTGACCGGATAGGATCACTTTGGTCTCATTCAACTTCATCCCGCCGTCCACTTCGTTCTTCCGTTAGACCTGACCTCTTGGTTCCTCGTAAACTTGAATTGCTATTACTCAGTCTCGGTCATTTGCTTTGGAATACGGCTTTCTCTTTCTGTTCGCTCTACAATTCAATCGGGCAGGCTCTCATTCCCTTTCGCTTTCCCAAGTTCCACTTACATCATTATATGGATATCTAAAACTTATAATCATCACTTGCAAAGGAGACCCAATTGAAGACGGAATGGTCCTGGAAGTTAGGGCGACCTCACAACATAGTTATGGAGTAGCTGGCCATAAAGAAAGTAGAGTGTTGGGTGAAAATGATACTGAGGAACAAAGCTTTATTAGTCATAACTAAAGAGTAGGCCTACATGTATACTAACATTTAACAAAGAAAAACAATGAGGATAAATTAAGACTATATCATCAAGTGATCTAATCACGCCTATAGCGAGTAAGGTAGACGAAAGTGAGGGCCACCAGTTCAAAATCGGCCCTAATAGAATCGGTAACACATGCTGGTATTTTATTGCCGAATGGGCTTGCCGCATCACTAGCTACATTATGGTAAATTAGGTTAGTAGAATACATCGGCAAATACCGAGTATGGTAGTGAATTATGTTGAACGGGAATGTTCGGGAGTGTTGTTAAGAGAACCGCCTAATAAATTTCTGGATGCTGAGATAATTTTATGTTAAGGATTGCCTGGAGTGGGTTTTAGATAGCAGACCAGTCAAGCAGATGGGCTAACACAATTCATCTGGTATATAAATAAAGGTTTAATCGAGTTTTTTGAATAGATGATAGCTGGGAAGTAGGCGCAAAGAGGCAGAGATTAATTTCAAATTCTAGGGTCCTGGCATTAAATGGCTTTGGGTCAGACAGAACCGGATGCATTTAGCGACTTACGAAGAGAAGAGGCTGACTATTATTACTCCGATCGATATTTGAGTTAATCTGACTTCCCGCATAATTTTTCGCTATTCAGTCTTTAAAATTGGTTCATTAAACACTCTTAGCCGTTCTTTTAATCAATCTAATATGCAACGCTGCCCTCAACAAGAAATTTCCATGAAGCTGCAATTGTTCGCATAGTTAATAAATCTTCATTGTCTATGAGCGTGAATCTGTGGATCCACACGAATCAAAATATCAATTTGTTACTGTTTAACACCATTTAACGACGATTTGTATTTGTTTTTTCTTGCATTTTATTTTACGTTGTTAAATTATTAAGGTGAAGAAGGATTCGACGAGGTACGAACACCACGTTTGTGGAATGAGTTGTATCACATCGTGTTCGCAAGAGCCAGTTTGTTTGTTTGCTGTAAACGCCAGGTCAGCATAAAGAGGTTAATCCGAGGAGACACCGGTGAAAATCGCTGATGACGATGATGATCATGAGTTGGTAAAGAGCTCCTGAGTAGAAGCTCTTGAAGGAACGTTTATATAAAGCATCCAAATAAATAAAATAAAAGAGGCCGAACCAGGATAATTTGTAAAGTTCGGATAACGAGAATTGAGTATCGCTAGGTAAAATATTAAAATCCCATGTAGCTCAAAACCTAAATAAATTGTCATTTTTCGGCATTTGACACACATCGGCCGCCCGGCTCATCTCTACCTCGAACGGGTGCAGACCCGCAATCACCTGATCCTTATCGAACTGAACAAGGACGTCACTTAGGCTCACTACCCGCACTCGGGTCATGTCGGCGCTGTCGCCCACAACAATCCGAGCGAGGTGAACCCCCGGCCTGATTTCTTGGGTCTCGATCATCCATGCTAGCGCTACGGAAGCCATATCCCGTACATTGTTCGCACGGGCACGTCACCCTGCCCATTTTGGCAAAACGACCGTATCCTCAGCAACGGCTACTCGCCTGCACCACATAGCCCCATTACCCTTCACCAAACGAATACGTTGGCGCCCGATAAATAATGTCCCGAACCCGAAACCTAAGCGACAGCGGGGCTCCCTCAGCCAGTCCATACCCAGCATTATCTCGGTTATCTGGTCCGATACGAGAACAGCACTTGATATTGCGATCCGTGGTCGTACCTTTAGGGGCAGCCTAATCTCCCCGAGGACATTAATGTTGGACCCGTTAGCAGCCATCCAATAACGATTACAATGATTAACATCAACCCCATCCACAGCAGAAGCCGGCACGAAGCTTACCTCAGACCCAGTGTCGACCAGGCACAACTGTTGGCGTCCGTTGAGTGTTGCTCTGACATAGACGGCATTGCTGGTCGCTCGATTCGGCGTTCTCGGCCTCGTAGTGTAGTTGACGACCGCTTACCCCGGAAGCGTCGTCTCTGCATTTTCAGGTTCAGCGTCGTCGCTCCTTAGCTCCCATCGTTGCTGGCATTCACGGACGAAGTGATCGCCCTGGCCACAACGAAATCAGGTCCCCGTCCGTCGCTGCCGGTTGCCGCCAGCAGGACGAACGTCCAGACCATGGTTCCCCGATGGCGTGGTTCTGCGTGAGTCGATCCCCGCCCGTCCCGACCGGTTGCCACCAGCGGGGCGAACGTCCAGACCCGGATCATCTGGCGGCGTAGTTCGGCTCGTCAGCTCCCCGAGTTTCCGATCGAACTTCGCTTCCAAGTTCCTTTGTCGGCGTCGCTGATCTTCTCGTTGCTTGGTTAGAAATTGTTCTAACCAGGCTTGCAGCGGCGGACTCTCGTCAGTCGCTTGAGTCCCACGAACTCTATTCGACGGCCGCCTTCGGTCGTCCGGATCCATCATCGTCTGGTAGGCTTCCAGACGAAGCGCGGTTCTATACGCCTCGTCCAGAGTTTTCGGCTCCGGCTCGCGAACCTTGAGCGAGAGCTCAAGAGCTTGAGCGAGATCTTTGATGGCTTCCAAGAAGGCATTTCTTGCGATGATTTGGGTAGTCTGGTTGGACGGCACTGGATACACGAGGACGACAAGACGACGTATTTCGTGCAGCAGGTCGCTCAGGCTCTCCTCGTTACGTTGACGTCTGTAATACAGCTGTGCACGAAGGGTTTCGGCTTGACCTTCTGTCCCATAACGCTGACGCAACCGCTCCGCCAGTTCCTCGTAAGTGACGTCCTGGCGCGCCCCAGAGTCCCACAGCAGCTGAGTGGCGGCCTTTTCAAATGCACAGCGTAGATAGTCCTCTCGGTTCACAGCAGTCCATCTGTTGTGTCGGGCACAAACTTCGAACTGGGCCAGAAACGATTCAAACGACCCAGTCTCATCGAATTTGCCCGGCTTCATCTGAAACGGTGGGTCTCGAAGCAGACCCTTGACGCCCTCTAGCAGCTTTGGCGACAAAATTGGTCAATCTGCTTTCCCCGACTTACTCGGGTCCATGGGCCTCGGATCGTCAAAGTCGATACTTTCCAGCAGTCGGTCCCGAGCGAACTGTGTACTCTTCTTTTCACCCAACCCGGTTGGCGTCGAACTGTCGGTTGGCAGCTCGGCGAAGTCCAGAAGCATGTAGATAATCGTTCTCTCGTCGTCTCCCATCAATGTCGAATTGAAACCCTGTCTTCTTCACCCCACTAATCTGGGACCAATCTATGGCGAACCTCCTTTTCCAAATCACAGCTCACAACAGCTTACACCTCCTATTTTTATACTATCAGAAACTCATACCCATGGACATTCTTTCTCTTCCATTCACAAAACGACCACGGCCACTGTGGTGTTTTTGCCATGCCGCAGTGAGCTTTCTGATCTGCCTGCTATGCCTGTTTGCCGCTGAGGGTCATGGGGTCTGTCTGCCGCTCTGGGTTGTTTGATGTGCTCGCTGCTATGGGTTCCTTTCGTGCAACGGCTGTTGGCTGCTTGCCGCCGACGAGGGTCTGTTTGATCTGCTAGCCGCTATTAGTTTTTTGATGTGCCTGCAATTGGCTGCTTGCCGCTATGGGTCTTTTGATCTGCTCGTATTGATGGATTCTTTTATGTGCCTCTGCCATGTCTACAGCTGTGGGGTCCGGGGGACTCTGCAGGGTCCGGAGGGGCTTATTGGGCTGTTGGGTCCTGGGGACTCTGTAGGGTCCGGGAGACTCTCTAGAGTCCGGGTGACTCTGTAGGGTCCGGGGGTACTCTATGGGCTGTTGGGTCCTGGGGACTCTGTAGGGTCCTGGGGGACCTTATGGTCTCTAGGGTTTTGGGAACTCTGTAGGGTCCGGAGGACTCTATGGGCTGTAGGGTCCGGGAGACTCTGTTGGGTCCGGGGCTGTAGGGTCCGGGGGACTCTGTAGGGTCCGGGGGACTCTGTAGGGTCCGGGGGCTCTATGGGCTCTAGGGTCCGGGGACTCTGTAGGGTTCCGGGGTTGTACAGTCCTGGGGGACTCTGTAGAGTCCGGGGGACTCTATGGGATATAGGGTCCGAGAGACTCCGTATGGTCCGGGGTTGTAGGGTCCGAGTGACTCTGTAGGGTTCGGGGGACTCTATAGGGTCCGGAGCTGTAGAGTCCTGGAGGACTCTATAGAGTTTGGGGGACTCTATGGGCTGTAGGGTCCGAGAGACTCTGTATGGTCCGGGGTTGTAGGGTCCGGGTGACTGTAGGGTCCGGGGGGACTCTGTGGGATGGTCCTTGGCTATAAATAACAGCGCATTTCTGTACAGTTAGTTCAGTCTTGCTCGAGTTGTCTGACAGTTCAGTACGTAGTCAGTCTGAGTTCATCTGCTCGAGTTGTAGTGCAGCATGGTCGATGATGTACGAACTTTCAGTGTATTCTGCTCGGTGCTGTTGAGAAGAAACGTTGTTAAACTGTGTTCTTCTTCTACCGAAATATACTTCCTCGCGGTCTGATCCTGCCATAGACCGTCAAGGGACTGTCGCCGTTGAAACTGCTGCGAAGACCCGTACCAAAAACCCCGGCCTTACTATGTGAACATATAGCAAGAGGGAAAGCTTCGTATTCGGCCTCCTGGGGGTACCAGAGAATAGAAGGAGGTATTGGAGTCTTTCCCGTGGCATGTTGCCGTATCCTGCTGCTGTCTGGCAAGCGCCTGGAGTCGAACGAAGAGGAGGTTCGCCATAGCCACTACCATTGCTAACTTGTTATATGCCTTCCAATCATGGTGGCGTGTAACCCCAGAGTCTGATAAAGAGCATCTTGAACAACTCTTAAGTAGAGCTAAACGCTTAGGTTACTTAGAACAATCCTTCCCAACAGTCTCTGAACTTGGAAACATAGCAACTGGCAAACTCCTTTTTTTCCATTTTGCGCAACCCCAAGCATATTCTTCACCAACTCCTACCTCCATTCCGCCCCTACTCATTCACCCATTGAGAGTTAGAGCACACAACCATGTTCTCCCACCCATAGACAACTCTCAATATATCCCCATATGAGTTGTAAAATATTTACTACTTTGCTATAAATTATAGCTACCTTTATTGTTCAGTATCAATTGTTTGTCAGTTTGATTTCTGTCTAAATACGGGAATATTCTTATTACATGCTCTGAAATGTAGCTGGATCATACACCGCATCGAAAACAGATCAGCGCTCGGCACGGAAGTAATGCATTGCACACAAATTTCTCTACATTTTTTTCTGTTGAGGAGAAGGAGCTCTAATCAACCATAGACGTTATTTGAGACTATGCGCTGATCGCTACATAACTTTTCGGCTAACGGTGCATTCGCACGCGTCACTAGCACGGGAATATCATTGACGTCAAGGTCTACAGAAGGAACAAAGAAGCCTATCACGCTTAACACAAGAAAGCAATTTTACTTGGACATGTAGGAAAAAAACAATGGATGCTGCAAACGCGAAGTATTCGAGTAAATTGATTTTATTCGGAGTGAAGACAAGGGATTATGTCATATTGGACTTCAGCTATCATGTGAAAGAAGTACATTACTGTACAATGTGTGAACGGTTTACCCTATTGGAGGCGCTCTATAAATGATTAAATACAATATAATACAATTACAGTAAGCATTCGTCGTTTCCAAATGAGTCGTATTCCACTAATATAACTAATGCAGTCGTGATATAAGTTAAGATTTTATTCAAACGAGACATGCAGCACAGAGAAGTAAGTGTCTGTGTGGTCCTAAAAGCGTATTCACACCATAGTATAGGCTTAAGCAGTTGGATGGTGTATGTTCACATAGTAAGAGCCCACCAATGTCAAGTGTGGACTAGGGTGGACAACAAGAAGTTCACATAAGTTCGTTTTATAGACGATTTCTTAAAATGTCCAAAAATAACAACATCTTTAATTGATGACAGTAATATATAAGTTGCTGATAGTTTGCAGTTGTTCATAGACAATTAACGGTTCGGTATTTCTTCCATGGTCCACTTGATCGTACTCACTGCCACACTGGATACTTCCTCTATCCGCTTCCTCTAGTTCACAATAATCGCTCGTCGGGGCGAAATTAATTTCCTCACTCTTTAGAGACTCATCCATTTCTTTGGAATAGTCGTTGATCTGGATGGGACAAATTAAAGCGGAATTTTCTCTTGGACTGCTTCTCTGAGCTCTGTTCATATCAATTGTTTCGTTTCTGTTTGTTTCCAAATCAGACACCTTGACAGCATCTGAGGATTTCACTTTTCGTTTCTTTTTTCTTAAACATAAAACGATTTCAATTTTCAGTCATTACTGCCGAAAACAGTAACTAATATTGATTATTATTGATCTAGGTTTCATGAAGCAAATTTACAGAAGAACGAACTGAAGAAACGAGGACACAAATGAACTGCGGCTCCAAATAAAATAAATTCTGCATTAACATAGTAATCATTGCATTGCTATCATTCCAATTCAATCTCACGACCATCTCCTTCCCTTTATTTTCTTTTTATTACTGAACTTTGATCTAGCCCTTCTTCCAACATTATCTGCTCAGAATTGCACAGGTACGCCTCGATGGCGAAATTGCAGTTGTATTGCAGATCAATTGTGCGTGAAGTTCCCTCCACAATGACTCCCAGAACGAGGGTCGAACCCGCTCGCTCAGCGCACACTGAACATTACGGGCTGAGCGCTCTAACCGATCGGCCACTTTGCCACATGTTCTATCTTCATCTAGGTGTAGAGTTATCACTAATTTTTCGTGGAACCGATGTTACTGTTTCTGATAGTACTGCTTTGCCAAAAAAATTTCTTTGATTAACTGATTGATTGATTTAGTGATTGATTGATTGATTATGGTGCTTACCCATGGCACATGACGACAACCAGAACGATTACTCCTAGAAGGATGATGAGATAGACAGTCACCACGACAACGGGTAACACAACTGTGAGCCAAATAACATGACAAATTGTTATTAATATTGATAATTGATAAGAAACGTATACATATCCGGTGTCTAACGCACAAGGCCTCTACCGATGATTCACCTAAAGTCAACAGCAATTACAGTCAATACCCACGAAGCGGCCTTTGTGTGGTTAGCGATTATTGTGGTGAGCAGTTTTCATACGATGCAGATGCACGATGCACAGTTTCTTCACTTTGATACGCTCGCCTATTCTAAACGCAAATTCTATTGATGTGGACCTGTGAGTCATCCACTCACAGGTGACCATGTAGATCACGTATGGATACTAATACTATGGCTAAGATATCAACAGCGTGCAGAAAAAAAAAATAGGTCAAAGGATTGAATCTTGAGGGACGCCACAGTCACTAGCAATGTAATGTAATCGAGCATTTATATAGCGTCCTCCAAGATATCTACTCATATACGCTCTCTGCGTTGGTCTATATAATGAAGCTAGATGTCACAGTGAACGAGTAAAATACATCTGTTAGCAAAACTATGCTCAGCAGGTTGAAAAGTGTTGCCAGAGGTGGGCCCACGCACAAGCGTGGAACCAAACAATGGATTCCCGTCGACAGATGGCTGGGATGTTCAGAGTCTCTGGACCGAGAGTCAACTGTGATTGTTGATGAGCAGAGAGACAACTGTCAACGCCGATCGCAGACACGTTACGAAGTCGACGAGTAGTCTTTCATTGGTGGAAAATGACGCAAGTCCGATATTGGTCGAGTTAAAAGGAGCACGTAGAAGGGGTAGTCGTTAGCGGACAGCTTTCTGAACGCGTCGTGCTTTCTCACAGGCTGATTCGGTGACCTGGAACGGCCTTCCAGTAGCACTACGTCTCACGCCTAAAGGTCAATCTGCCGTATTCGTCTTTCGCCTTAGGACTGTTCTGTTTGACCGAGGTTGGGCTGGGAACGCTTCTGGGTAGATGGTCTTGAAAGGTTGCGAAATAAAACTGCTGTGATAAAAGTAGTGTAGTGTTTGATAGACCTTTGGCCCACAAAACAAGCATTGTTTGTTTTCATAAGCAATGAACCAAAGTGGGAGGGAAACCCACGGCACAGAGCAACCTGTATGAGAAAGTGCCTACTTTGTCCAAAGATGGGCCTAGTCATCACATTTGAAGCGTTAAAACTTGCGTGAATTGGACTCGTGCATCGCTGTTACTGGATCGCGCTGATCGCCTGTTTCCTTAGGATTCGTGAGTGTTCCATCAGTAGTTGACACGTAATCTGAAAATATAGAAATGGTCATTTCTCGAATTTGGATGCAGTATCAGCCCATTGTTTGAAATGTTTGATCCACACAAAACAGAAAGCTAGGACCCTGCCGTTATTACAGCAACTGAATTTTATTGTCATCATCGTCATCATCGCCATCATCATCGTCGTCATCGTCATCGCTATCGTAATCGTCATCGTCGTCGTCATCATCATCATCGTCGTCGTCGTCATCATCATCATCGTCATCGGCGTCGTCGTCATCATCATCATCGGCGTCGTCGTCGTCGTCATCATCATCATCATCATTTTTGTCATCATCATCATCATAACCGACACCATCACTGGGCCTACTACCGTCATCATGACTAGATAATAATGAACTTATAGGTTATCAGTCCATAGTTGCAGCTTCGGGGCACTTCTTATAAGGTTTCTTGAAGATGCGCTATATATATATATACACGTAGACAGACCAAATCACTTCTAATTGGCATCATCTTCTTCCTCCTCCTTTGTCTGCTAAAATGGAGAAAATATGATTGATCATTGATCTTGTTGCAATGTTTATCTGAGCGGTGATGGAGGCGTATTTGAAAGGTCCAAATTACTATGTTTTCCCTGGCATCGATTATCTCTTCCTGCCAGACAACCTATGCCAGTAGTGACTGCTGTTGAAGACATTAATTTTAAGAGCACACGCATACTTGAAATATCTGGTTCGGAGAACTGTTCTTCATCGCTGTTGTCATCTGGTACATATTCGCCCACCATTGACTCTTGCACTACAGTTGAATTCATCGTTTCAGAATTACAAAAAATGCAAGCGTCAGTTAGTAAAGTTAGCAAGTGACAATTAATTTATTAGTCCTGGGTCAATCCTGATCATGATGCCAGGCACAAGAAAAAGAGTCGAGAAGTTCGGACGATTCTAATTGCGCATGTCATGCAAAATGCAATCAAGTTATTCTGCAGCCATCAATTTATTTAAACTTTTAGAGTCAGTCAATCCATCACTCAGAAAGTGTTAATCCGTTATAAAATAAATCAATCATTCAGTCGTTCATGGGATATAAGCAGATAGGTTTATAGTATTCATGGCAACCATTTCTTCTTTCGTTCTCTGGTGAACTTTTGCTTACATACGAATTATTGTCCGTTGCATCTGGTCGTTTATTAAAGGCTGATTACATCAAAACATGACAGCACTAAGTCTTGCGAAACCCAAAAGAGGGCCTACACATGAATTTTGTGAGAAAAAGACAAAGTGAAATAGCATTTATTTATAAAAGTAAATTGGCACATGTAAATAAAAACAGTGAGATAACAGAAACATTACGAGACTTATCAGTAAACAATCGTTTGCTAAAACGTTATTACCCCAGATAGATGCAATATGATAAATGAATCGTAAGATTATACTAAAATATGTAGCTGACAACCAGAGGCTGTCGTCTTGTTGCTGTAACCAAAAGCTCAATTTTCCAGGGCCCGAGATAAATATCAGCTACATAAAATTTCATTCAGATAACGACATGCATCATGTCTAACCGTGGCCAAAATAAGTTTCCTTTATTAATTCTAATCTTAATTTATGTTCAGTAATAGTCTGCTGCTACGAAGCAGTGCTTTGAAGATTGAATGAGATCAAACTCGTTTGGTGGTTGTGCAGACAGTTCAAATTAAATTAGTTAACTATGCAAATTGCACACGTATTCGACAGAGGACAAGATACGAAAGCCATCTTACTTCGTGGCTCCTCTGAGCAGATGTATGTGATGCGCTCAAAGTCATTCTTGGACCACACTCCCCAGTATCCACAAGGGATCTTTTCCATGAGGACTCTAACGGAACAGGTCTGTTTATTGTCACAAGTGTGGCGGACATTTGTTATATGGTTTGCATTGGCATTACGAGTACAGTCGCCATCTTTAATGCAGCATCGGGACCCTCTGCAATTAGAATCTCCAAGGACAACGGCTGTTATTTGGATGACTTTCATCTCTGGACATCTTAAATTTAGTTGAGATCCAACGCAACCCTGCACTCTATCTATTGCAACAAAAAGATAAGTGAAAGTACATCAAACCTGAAATAAATATTCTTATCAGCATTGCTTTGGTTATGTGTGAGATCCACAAGGGGATCTCTTCATTGAGGACTCTAACTAAACAGTGCTTATACTGATATTACTGTTTATGATCCAGACGACTAACGCGCAGAACGCCACTGCTAGTTATGACCACCTTCAAGTTTTCACAATTGAGATAAACAAAATAATACCAAACCTTGTTGTGTTCAAGTTAAACCTGTATATATCTGTTTATTTATATAGCGCCTATCATCATCATGCACATTAAGAAGGTGGCATAGCGTGATTCTGAATGAGCTTTTGTTCCCGAAAATGACAATTTGTTCAAACCTTTTAGTCTACATAGACCTACTGCTGATGACGGTGCAACTGAATAGAATCACACGAATTATGCTGAAGCTGTACCAGAGGGAAACGCGCAGGCCTAGGGATCGTTCAGACTGTATTTAAGAGATCTGTAATTCTAGCTAAAATAGACCTCAAATGAAGAGACGTTCACATTCGTGGGGACCTAAACTGACAATGCGTTAATTCACTATAGGGACAGCGATTATGAAGGATTTCACTCGCAGTTTTTATCAATAACTAGGCAGACCTATGACCATAGAAATAATGTATTATGATCGCAGTAAGATAACGGGTATATATTCCTACTAATTTTAGAAGTGCACATTTTTAGTACGTACCGCTAGACACTTTTCCACGGAAGCAGACGACAATGGCAACGACCTGTGTCATTGACCAGTAGACACATCTCACAGGTAACATCATTATCATATCTGACATAGATACATCAATTCCCACACTTTAATGTAAACGATATACAGGTAGGTCAGCATATAGACTACAGTTACTTCTTGAAGGCAAAATTCACGATACAAGGCGTTTATACAGCGCCTTTCTAGTAGATGTTCATGGAAGTTTCGGTTAAGTTTTCACGATGTGCTAAAATTTAAATCATCCATACGCGTGTAATGTCTGTCCATTGTGATGCATTGAGTCGACGCAAATATTCTTCAAACACAGTTACATAAAACGAGACTTAATGTCCGGATTATATTGTCACGTCTAAACGGTCATTATAAAGAAATCACTTTCAATTTCGGCACAACACAGTTTCTCCGTGACCAGACACTTTGTTTTTGGCCAGGAACCGAAACTTGCATAAACAAACAAAATGACTCTTGCAGCCATGATTATATGCACACGATGTTAGTGTGCGCAGATGTCTCTGTCGTATCTTCTGTTTGGCGATGATGATTTGTTATATCAACGTTAACATAAAAGTAATAATACTTTCAGCTAAATGCAGCGCATTGCATTAACGGTAGGGCAAATAATATTAGCTTTAGCTTGGATAAGATGCGGGTCACAGTGCAATATTTATCAACAGTCTAGCAATAAGTCGATGCAGACCCGATGAGAGGGGCAGAGGCAAATTCCCAGGGTTTCAAAATCAACATACGAAAGTATTATAGTTACAAAGTTATTGATTTAGTTCAGGTTACATGTAACTTTACTGACATTTGACTATACAATCAGTCTATATTTCATGCATACGAATCAGTGTTGTATGCAAGACCTTAAACTTCAAGGCCAAGACAAGACCGAGACAGTGAGGTACCGAGACCGAGACACTAAGTTCAAGAAATTTCGAGACAGTAAAAGACAAGTGATCCTATATAAAAGGCTGTAAATTACTAATGCATCAGTTTTCGGAAATAAGGTTCATTTGTAATTTCTATTTGAAACTTAATTGTAATGCATATTGGATCAATTCCGAAGAACAGTTTTTATATTGCCGAGTGTTATCTTTTTCGATATTTCTTCTTCTGCTTATCTTCTGAATAGTATGAAGAAAGCACGTATAAAATCTTCTAGACGATCTTAAACAAGCAAATTCGATACCAATTACCAAACGAAATTATAAATTCGCGCATAAACTTACTCACCCTGAGAAACTCGAAGTTGTTCCGATCGTTTCGGTTTTAGTGGTTTAACTTATCAGAGCTTATCAAATTACAGCACTATGGAAGTTACCAGTTGAGAACAGATTAGCAGATTATATCATAGGAATGGAGAAGAATATACTTTATGAATCCATGGACCTATTATAAAGTCTCAGATGCAACGACGGATTTCGCCAGTCAGATAAGCTTAAAATTTTAATCAGCGTAATTCATTCACTAGTGTCGCTGTATCTCAACATGAGAAACATTGGATTTACTAGTCAGTAGCATTTGAACAGTGACCGCAGAATAATTACTTTATTGACGTCAAAACTTAAAGAAACGTAACGACGCTCAATTTAATTAAGAGAGTCTAAAGAGCATAATCTGGTGCACTGACTTGCTGCTGGTTTGTATTTTGAAGTGCAATTCATAATTGTCATGACGACCGTGAAGATTTATGTCATGCAACGTAGCAGACAAACCCTGAATGCGGTCAATGGACTCAGATTTGATCCTGCTGAAACAAAATTTATCTGGCTTTAAACTTGGCAACAAGTGCCACCAACTGACTAACAGTGACATTGGGGCACATTATACTGCGTTCCTCAATTTTACTACCGTAATTTCTGTAAGAGACCTTGCCATCATCCTTCATATACCATAATAATTATATACATGTATAAAGCCGCATATCTTCTGGATCTAGTAATGGGCTAAATGTATATCAGTGCAAAAAACATATATATTATGACTGGAACTTCAAACTAAATTTGTGAAATAGATATTCGTTTCAACGATTACTCAATTCATTGTAACAATACTTGCGGCATATTTCTCATTTCACGTACAAAAAGCGTGCTGAAGAAACTGGATCTCTGAGTTTCAGAAAAGAGGTGGAAGACCAAGAGCTACAACTTCAAAAACTGATCATAAGATTAGTTCATGGAGATCAAGGAAGATCCATTCATATCGCCTACCAAGTTGAACGAAAACTAGTCAGCGGTGTGCCCCAGTGTTAGCACTCGAACAATCCGTCGTCGTCTGAAGGATGAATTCGGTCTGCCAGCCAGAAGACTTGTGCATAAACCTGTACTCACTACATTCCAGGTAAATAGGCGTTACAAGTTTGCAAAGAAGTATGCACACTGGACTGCAGAACATTGGGGAGAAAGTCCTCTTCAGCGACGAGTCGATGATTATGCAGTTCGAATGTACAAAGGTGTCTGTTCGTCGACCAACCAGTCAACAAAGCAACCCTCTCTACACAGCGCCAACTGTGAAATACAGTTCATAACTGATGGTTTGGGGTTGTTTTGGCAGCAGGGGTTGTGGAGGACTGTGGTTTATGCCAAAGAACACGATCATGGATGTTGATGCATACATTTCTGTGTTGAGTTCAAAGCTTCCACAATTTGTAGCTATCGGCCCTTATGAAGTGTTCCAGCAGGATGGAGATCCATGCCACACAGGCAGAAAAGTGCAGAAATTGTTTAGGGACAATCAAATAACTGTTGGAGTGGCCTGGACAGTAACCTGACATGAACCCAATTGAGAATTTGTGGAGGATCATGAAAATCAAAGTTGCGGAGAAACATGTGAAAAACCTAGATGACCCTAAGAACATCGTTAAGACTGTTTGGTGCAAAGGAGATCTCAAGTGAACTGTGCTTTAAACTTGCTCAAAGCATGCTTGCACGTTTGCAGACAGTTATTAATTAGGTCAAGGGGTACACCTACTAAGTATTATATAGACCATGCATCGCATTTATGTAATTTTTCATGTTTTCGATTGCCTATGCAAAACTTTTGGCCACCATTGTAGACTAAAAAGCTTTAGCATGCTCAATTCACTTGCCTCTGGTAATATCGAAGTACAATTTATAACTAATTCTCGCGATTTTCTGATTTCCTGAAACTTGGCAGAGAGGAAGTTAGTAAAAACTAGTGATCTGACATCCACTATAGGCAGAAACATTCCGGGCCCCTAAAAACAGAATTCCTGGCTCTTATGCAAGGCATGGACGGACCTGTCAGAATGATGGGAACGTGGCCCGTGTTTAAGTAAGGTGCTATTCAGATGCTTGACATTTAAGCTGATTGTGGTAAAGTGTCAATGATATTAATATTTATCCAAATCCTTTGTAAAACTTATTAGAATTTGTTTCATAAGTTTAGTGTGGACCCGGACCTGTCCCTTGAAATGGCCTGGATCCTAGGAATTTTCCACTTTGTTCCTCTTCGGCGGGCCTGCACAACGGGTTGCTAAAAGGTCGATATATTGCACTATGTATGTTGCGAACCTTTTTCTTAAGGTGATGTTTTTATCAAAAGTCGAAGCTCTGAGGCCGCAATGAAAAAAATGAGCAAAATATTGAGTGGACAAAGTCAGTGGCAGTCGGTAGCTTAGCGATTACTTGCCACTGACTAGGCCTTCGACGTGTGAATTTTATGCGAACACAGCTTACACATTGTGGTTGGTGTTTATGGAAGTGATAGAAATAGCTCCATTGATGTTGCAAATTGCTCCATGAAAATGTCAGAATAGTGTTGTAAACATTATATGTTATCGACATCTTGTGCCTGTTTTCCGACCTCCTAGCAAGTCTCCTGCTTTGTAAACAGTGTCAAATGTTCTTGTCAATAATTTATTGTGCTTGTTCTGTATACCACGTGATGAGTTAATTGATGCAAAAACTGACATCGTGTGTCGCCTGCGTGTAGGCCTAAAATGGTGACAAAATACGGTGAATGTTTTTTTGTCGCACTTCTGCGTTTGATTTGGCACAAATATTCTTATGTGGGGTTCATGAAACTTAGATTGGCTTTCAGTGATAAGCCTATCCCTCCTGAATGTGATACAGAGATGGAACGAAGATATGGCGACAAACAAAGACAGAGACATAGCCAGAGAGAAAGACAGCTATTTAGAGAGTGGGAGAGTGAGAGAGCGAGAGAGCGGGAGAGACAGAGAGGCGTGCGCTGATCCTTAAGCGTGGTCCCATGTCTTGCACTTCCTTCGGATCAACCTATGAAAACAATTTCTTGCGTCATACAAAGAATATGATGCCGACGACGACAATGATGATGTTGACGATGAAGATGATGACAGACGTTTAGGATTCAACCCAGTAGAGAATGCAGATGTACGATTGGACAGTCTAGTGGCGGAACTAGAGTAGTGACTAGAGCTACAATGAACTAGAGTAATTACTCTGGTTCCGTCACAAATCTCTCGAATCTCATATCTGCAACTTCTACTGAGTTGAATCCTAAACGTCTGTCATCATCTTCATCGTCATCATCGTCGTCGTCATCAAATTCTTTGTAAACATCGTTGAGTCTATATAGGTCGTTGTGGTCATGATGATGATGATGACGACAGCGACGACTGCATGCGTGTGAAAGGCAAGTGCACGGTGATGTGGGCTATTGGTGGCGGAGATTATTATTGGAATGCTAATGATGAAGGTTATGACGATGAAGCTATGATGGTCATCTACATTTCTATACACCAAATTCTTAGAACTCCCTTTACATGGTTTTCGACCCAGGAAGTTATTACTGAAATTACTGGTTGATCGAAGAGCTCGAGGAATTCTTTTCATCAGCAGATGGGTGTGACACTGTCGGCTGGATATGATAGGCCACCGTCATAAACCTATAGTAGGCTAAGCCTTACGAACCTCTGATAGCTTCTAGCGCTAGAGTCAGTGTGGAAACTTATAGAAAGGAGTCCACTGGTGGCCCTGTGTTGAGATTTTAAGTAGGAAGTGGGTAGACAAATGAGAGACAAGCATAGACAGAGAGAAAAGAGAGAGAGAGAGTGGGTGAGAGAGAGACAGATAGAGAGACAGACAGACAGAGATGAGAGAGAGAGAGGGAGGGAGCGAAGGAGTGGTGGAGGGAGGGAGGTTTAAATTTACTAATGGTATCCCTGTAATGAATGTTTGAATAGGCTTATCATTGAGAGAAAGCGAGCAGAAGATAGGTGCATATTAATCGTAAAGTTTCCTATTTTGAATAAAAAACATTTTTGAGTCTATGTAAAATTAGTATGTCAGACAGCAATTGTAGGTCAGTTTGTATATGAAAGTGTTACTTTTCCTGAAGTTTTGGTAAGTACTGTTGCACCTGAATTTTGTATCTTCCTGAATGTGAAACGAATTGCTCCGACTGTGGGTAGTAAGCCTCAAACTACATTCTGATGCACAAACGCTGGAACAATTGAACACCCCGCTATCTCGCAAACCACACCAGTTCGCTATCAATAATAAGCCCAACCGGTCACAACTGCAATTATCAAAATTCTCCCATTATTATCGGGCCGGAAAGCGAAGATTAAAACGGGACCTTTAGGGTCTTTCACCCAAGTGTCTCTCTGCAGCCATTCAGGAAACTGAGTCACTTCCTGATTAATGAAACAGTTAAAATTTGAATTTCTATGAATTCCCGAACATTTGATTTGTAATATGCGATGAACTGAACAGTCTTGTAAAGTAACTAGAAGCAGCTTGCTATCGATGGCGCTCTGTAAATGGTCGTGATCACAATTACAGTTACAATCTTACAATCTTTTTCGATGTTATATTTCTAAAATGAGGAAATAATTGAAGGTAGGTTTTGCAATGAATGTCATTTATCTATCAAGTAAATAGTAAATAACTGCCCTGAATGAATGAATGAATGAATGAATGAATAAATGAATGAACAGATGAATGTGATTGACGAATAAACATATGAATGAATTATTGATGAAATATCTAATTCAATTATTCAATTTCTGATTGAATGCGGTACACAATGAACATTTTGAGGATCTTCTTTTATTGTGTAACATTAGTAGGAAATCAACATGGATTTCTCCGAAGGATGTCGCTGCTGGGTCATCATACTCTACTGGGTCGCCATTGTCATGTGCAACAGAGGAAATACATTAGTCAGTTCTGGTAAGTGCCTGCGTAAACCCTTAAAACTAACTGTCGTTGTGCCTAGTGTATGACATATATGACATCGTAATATACACGGCGGTAGTAAACGCTATCTCTACTTGATATGGGCGATTAGTCTTCACGGAATCATGGTATTCCTCCTCCAAAGATGTTCCAGTATGTCGCTCTGCTCCTTCAGGCGATCTCTAGAATGATTCAGCACAACTCCCATTAATAGGCCTACTGTACAACTAGACTATAGTCAGTTAAGTGATGGGAATTCGATCTGGCTGTTTTTTTGCACGGTCATTTAAGTAGCGCATTCGATTTTAGTCTATGCTTTTGCCTGCATTTAGCTATTAGGCCCATTTGCTTTAAACCCACGTTTGTATTCTACTTGTCACGGTGTTTCATTCTCATGTTGGAATTATCGAACTGAAATTGAATTGAAATTGGTTGCGGTAGTCTACCGATGGGATTCATGGCAAGACCATGTTATGAGCTCATTATTCTTTATTTAATACCAGTCGAGATTAGATCAATAACGATTGTGTCATAAAACTACGAATGCTTTGTTTGATGTTGCAACAGATGTTGCACAGGGCTGTCTTGGATCTCGAATCGATTTAAGATGTCCACCGACAAAGGTCATTAGTGGAATAAATGTACGTCTGGGAGTTTCTAGCTGTGGAGGAATGAGCTGTTGCATCAAAGACGCCGCTTGCCATCATGAACCAAGTGAAGGGCATGTGAATTCTGTCCGTGACAAATGTGAAAGCAAAAGCAATTGCACAATAGAGACCAGTTACCTTAAACTGACTCCATGTGAATCTGGTTGGTGGTGGAGCCATCGCATCGTCGATGGTCATTCCTTCGAAACAATTACATACAGTTGCTCAGAGAGTAAGTAAATTTGAAATGACCTCAGTCAGCCAGTCATTCAGATCATCAGTCAGTCAGTCAATCAAAAAGCAAATGTAAGTAAATTATGCTTTTATAATTTTATTATTTTCTTTATTTTTCAAACTGACAACAATGCGGTAAGATTACTACATAGCCTCTCTAAGATCTATGGATATAGACATGCGTGTATAGTATGAACGAATGAAGTGGAAGACAGTTCCAAGCTGAAGGGCCATCGGCAAAGCTCTGGGCCGTGGCAGAGCGCATGCGTGGAATAACAAGAAAACCTCAAGTGGAAGATCACAAGGAAGCCCCTTGCGAGCAAAGACGACACCGAGGTGCAGAAATATCTTAATCAGCTTGCGTGTCTGTCTGTCTATCATACTGATTCCTTCCGTTAGTAGCCACAAAATTTTGGAACTCTGAATTGTTTCCACTGGCCTCCTAGACATATCTTATGGAACGATAACTATAACCAACGAACCATTTCTTTTTACTATTCACCTCAAATAGTTAAACACAAGAATAATAATGTACAAGAAAACATTAATACGAAGATTAATAGGGAATACCCATTAGTGACCGACTGGTCCCACTAACCTACAGGCCTACACTTTCCAATTTTACAATGGGCAACATGCACAGAAAATTAAAACATAATTCATTATCTTAACTAGTTAAATAATAGTCTACGCACATACTAAGAATTTAGAGGGGTAGTTCACATACATTTATTACTTGTTTTAAAAACTCTTATATTGCTGGATGGACGATTTTCAATTGGTGTCATATACCAAGTGCTATATAAGTATTTAAGATAGAGAATTTGGTCTACAAAAGATAGATCCATAATTGAGAGAGGTGCATGATGATTAGTGCGACGACGATGATGATGATGATGACGACGACGATGACTGCGACGACGACGGCGGTGACGACGACGACGACGATAACGATGACGATGACCATGATGAGGATGATGATGATGATTTTTTACTACGACTATTTGGTAAAAATTATTCAGAGCAGACGCTTTTAAAATTGAAGACTTTTCTTTTATTTACCTGACTTTCGAAATGAATGTCAGTCTCTCACCGATGAGTTTCGATTTTGTGACATGAGGATTATTTATTTCTTGTTTTTAGATGAACTGACATCACCCGATGGAACATTCACAGAACCTTACAGCAACACGAAAGAAGACGGGGAAAATGAAACAAAATCGATGACAGTTTGGGAAAATGAAACAAAATCGATGACAGTTTGGGAAAATGAAACAACATCAATGACAGTTTGGGAAAATGAAACAACATCAATGGCAGTTTGGTTCAGCTCTCGTAAGTCTTGACTTTTAGGTAATTGTCACTATCAATTCACTGCGGGTATGATTGCTTGAAAGAATTCCTGGATGACTACAATACATATACTTATAGTTATCTCCCCCTTCATTTCGTCTCGACTCATATGTATTTCCTCCACTGGTTTAGACTAGGCTTATCTTTTAGAAAGGAAGAGGCTTCTATCCACCGTAGCCTAACTCCATGACAGACTATGTACATGTATTGACTGATGGCATTTTTCTTTCAGTGTCGCGAATGTCTTATGCGTTAGGCCTCTGCGCTTTGGAAGCTTCGAAATAATTATTAATTATAGTAACTATTTGTTACGCTTCTTTTCGTTTAGAGGCGCTACCTGTTAGCATGGGAACAACCTGTCTCATCATTCTGGCAGTCGTACTAGCTGTCCTCGTGTATCGGAGGTAAATGCAACGTAGACTTCGAGACTAGACTTATATCTGCTGCAGCTGAGGTATATATATATATGTATATATATGTATATATATGTATATATATGTATATATATATGTGTGTGTATATATATATGTATATATATATAAATATCCGTCTCTGTTTCTAACCCAAAAGGTTAAGGTGAGAACAGAGAGAGCTTTCCTCGTGGGGCTTCATCTTCGGATACGTCCGCTCTTAATAATCTAAGTAAGTCACCTAATATCTGATATGACCTCGGTGAAGAAAATGGTGTCCGATCCAGGAACTTTCTAGACAAGGCGTGGCCTACTGCTGTAGCAGCTTCTCAGAGGTCTGCTATAGTACTTCATAGAGACGAAGTACGTAGCTTCTACTTTTCCGTCCATTTCGATGTATTCAGTGGTATTTATGGTACATGGAAGTACGTGGAAAATATAAATAATATAAGGAAATGACAATGCATATAAGAAGAAATATTCGCTCGAGTGAAAAGCCATTGATTATCTCACTCTCTCGTTTAATTCACCAATATTCTACCGTAAAAGCATTCTAATCCTAATTGTAGCAATCATAATTATCACCAGAGTCATCATTTTTATGCAATTCTTCTGTTTCAGAACAAATTGCGCAAAAGTGCAGCACCTGCAACCGATTGCAATGACTGAGGTTGAAAATCGCAAAAATAAATCCGATATTTCTCCAAACGGAACTCAGGGAACCACTCTTCACGAAGGCAACGAAGGTAACGACCCTCTGTCTCCGAGCAAGCTGGCTAAGGATGATCCAGCCGTCTACAGCGAAGTGGGACAGAGGAAATTGGGCTGGATGGAAGGTCAAAGACCCTCACAGCACACACTGGATAAAACTAAAGCAGATGCTGAGTCACACACGACGGGATCGGATGTCTATGCTGCAGTTAACAAGCCGTCAAAGACACCAGCAACGCCTTCCGCCGTTAACACGGATCGGGTTGGAGTGAAAGACCTTGCTAACAAGGGCGACTGTTTTCCAGACCAGACTAACTCTTTGGCGTCAAATGATATGGCGGACATCTATGCGAACGAACCACTTGAAGAGTCACCCACTCGTTTATTGACAGAGGCAATGTCGAAAAACTGCTCGTCACAGGACGATGAGGGTCAGACAGTGATAGAGAATGACCTCTACTGTCACTAGACACGACGACCTTTGACCTACAGCGTTGACCTTGTAACAGGCATTAGGCTAAATTCAGTAACCTCTGCATGCCATTATTCAGCTTAAACAATTTAAATTTTACTATGAGAGTAGACCTAACTTTCGAGCCATCGATGCCTTGTTCGTCTCCCTTGCCATTCAATGACTTTCATCACCGTGGTTCTCATGCGTCACTGGGACATTTCTGAGATTTATGCTTGCAAGACATTCTCCACCTATTAACAGTGATAAATGCGTATACTTCCATCGTATAAATTAGAGAATATATATCGTTATTTAACAGGAGTCTTCGAATGATACTGACGAAGCTGGTACTATGGCAATTTAAATCAAACGACACGAACAGATTACGATACAGGCAATGCAATACAATACAATACAATGCAACTGGGTTTGATGTTTAAATGCTGAGTAAGTAGCATGTCTATTAACGGACTCTGTTTGACTTGTCGACAGGCCTGCCAAATTGCTATCGACCTCTTAGATTATCCGGCATGATGCATTTCTTTAGTTAATTCAAACGTACAAGTACCATTCAACCAACTCCCAACTTTTCCAGTTTTCCAGGTTAAGATGACCTGGAGAGCTACGTACGCTGCATTCACTTGCTGCGGGTTATAAAACCTCAAGCACAATTTATGATTAGTTATCGCGATTGTCTGACGCGATGAAACTTGAATAAAAGGAATCAAGTAAAGACATCGACTCAAGCCCGCCAACAGGACCTCAAAGCAGAAAAATTCGAGGCCACTAAACACAACATTCCGGACCCCTAGGCAGGACGTCAACGGGTCTCTTAATAAGATGGACGTTTTCTATTGCAAAAGATTATGAGCACCGTGATATTCGTATCAGAGTTGTTTGGTCTCGAGACAGTGTCTCGGTCTCGAGACGTCTCGAGACAGTTGTTTTAGTGCCTCGGTCTCGGTCTCGGAAGCCTGCTGTTTCGGTCTCGGTCTCGGTCTCGAGGTAGTGTCTCGAATTTTTATAAACTGTCTTGAAGTGAAAGTCTTGTTCTGTCTCGAACTAGCGGTCTCGAATAGTTTCGCGTTAACTGTCTTAAAATTTTGCGCTAGAAACTGAAACCGGTATTTAAGGGGAAACGCTAATTCTGGTTAACGCGCGAGTCACATAATACTGAAATCAATTCAATTGTCTTAAAAAGGAAGAATGTCTGAGAAAGAACCTGAAATTGTGAAGGTTGCGTTTACGCAATTTGAAGTTAGGCCTATTTACAAACAATTGCTGTTGGCTATTAGTTTGTCGTTTAAGTAAAAACAGTGCTTAAAGTGTACAAAAAGAAGTGCCTGGACGCTAGGGGAGCCGTCCAGAAATCACGTCACGCAATTTTGGACGATTTTTGACCCCTACCCACTTCGTTACACGTCGTCAAAAATGTCACGACCCCCCTCAAATATAACGTCACGTCACAAGGCTCTGATCCCCCCATATCAAGCCAGATGTCCAGAATGTTATGCAAATTTTCTTATAATTATCAAGAAATTTAAATGTAACTCTAAAATATTTCAAATTATAATAGTAGAACGAAGAAAAAAATAAAGAAATTAAGTAGCCTATGATGATTACAATCTTATGCATTCCTCAGGATGAAAGACTATCATTATCATTATCATCTAAAGGCAAGAAATAGTCATCGTCATGTCGCAAAATGAAAGCTTGTAGTTGAAAGACTGAATTAATTTTTAAAAATGAGGTAAATAAGAGGAAAGACTTCAATTTTTAAAGCGTCTGCTTTGTATAATTTTTACCAAATAGTACTCTTGTCGCAGTGAAAATTATCTTAAATCGATTCGAGATTCAAGACAGCCCTGTGCAACATCTGTTGCAACATCAAACAAAGCATTCGTAGTTTTATGACACAATCGTTATTGATGTAATCTCGACTGGTATTAAATAAAGAATAATGAGCTCATAACATGGTCTTGCCATGAGGCCCATCGGTAGACTACCGCAACCAATTTCAATTCAATTTCAGTTCGATAATTCCAACATGAAAGTGAAACACTATGACAAATAGATTACACACGTGGGTTTAAAGTGAATGGGCCTAATAGCTAAATGCATGCAAAAGCATAGACTAAAAACAAAGGCGCTACTTAAATAACCAAGCAAAAAGAACAGCCAGATCCAATCCTCATTACCTAACTGAATATATTCTAGCTGGCCCTTTCCGCGGAAATACCGTTTACTCGGAACTATTGATGTTCTCTCGTGTGCTGGTGAGTGAATTTCTGGAGTTTGGAAGAAGTACAGTATTAATGGGAGTTGTGCTGAATCATTGCATTCCAGAGGATCAGAAAGAGTAGAAGGTAGCTCAGCTTTTACCTTGTGCGTTACGAGAACAGTTCCATACTGGAGTTAAGCCATAGTTCACGTTGGCTATGATACATTCGGTTTAGTGAGAAAGGAATGGGTCTGGTTGAATTTTTCTGTCGCATCGTCGTTTTGAGAACGAGCGTCCGGATGTTGTCTAGAGAAACGTGACAGACCCTCGAAGAGATCGCGTGAAGGAGCAGAGCGACATACTGGAACATCTTTGGAGGAGGAATACCATGATTCCGTGAAGACTAATCGCCCATATCAAGTAGAGATAGCGTTTACTACCGCCGTGTATATTACGATGTCATATGTCATACACTAGGCACAACAACAGTTAGTTTTAAGGGTTTACGCAGGCACTCACCAGTACTGACTAATGTATTTCCTCTGCTGCACATGACAATGGCGACCCAGTAGAGTATGATGACCCAGCAGCGACATCCTTCGGAGAAATCCATGTTGATTTCCGACTAATGTTACACAATAAAAGAAGATCCTCAAAATGTTGATTGTGTACCGTATTCAATCAGAAATTCAATACTGGATTAGTTATCTCATCAATAATTCATTCATATGTTCATTCATCAATCACATTCATCTGCTCATTCATTCATTCATTCATTCAGGGCAGTCATTTACTTGATAGGTAAATGACATTCGTTGAAAGACCTACCTTCAACTTCTTCATCATTTCAACCAGAAATAAGACAGCGAGTAAGATTGTAACTGTAGTTGTAATCACGACCATTTACAGAGCGCCATCGACAACAAGCTACTTCTAGTAGCTTTACAAGACTGTTCACTGTTCACTGTCATCGCAAAGAGACACGTGGGTGAAAAACCCGAAAGGTCCTGTTTTAGTCCTCGCTGTCCGGCCCGATAATAATGAGAGGATTTTGATAACTGCTGATGTGACCTGTTGGGCTCATTATTCATAGCGACCTAGTGTGGTTTGCGAGATAGCGTGGTGCTCAGTTGTTCTGGCTTTTATGCATGATGAAGCAATTTGAGGCTTGCTACCCACATTCGGAGCAATTCGTTTCACATTCAGGAAGATACAAATTTCAGGTGCAACAGTACTTACCAAAACTTCAGGAAAAGTAACACTTTCCTATACAAACTGAACTACAATTAATGTCTGTCATTCTAATTTTACATAGACTAAATAATGTTCTTTATTCAAAATCGGAAACTTTTCGATTAATATGCACATATCTTCTGCTTGCTTTCTCTCTATGATAAGCCTATTCAAACATTCATTACACGGATACCATTAGTAAATTTAAACCTCCTTCCGTCCATCCCTCCCTCGCTCCCTCCCTCCCTCTCTCTCTCACTCTCTGTTTCTGTCTGTCTGTCTTTCCAACGGTCTTTCTCTCTCCCTCTGTCTCTGTCTCTCTCACCCACTCTCTCTCCTTTCTCTCTGTCTATGCTTGTCTCTAATTCGTGTACCCACTTAAAATCTCAACACAGGGCCACCAGTGGACTCCTTTCTATAAGTTTCCACAATGACTCTAGTGCTAGAAGCCGTCAGAGGTTCGTAAGGCTTAGCCTACTACATGTTTATAACGGTGGCCTATCATATCCAGCCGACAGGGTCACATCCATCTACCGATGAACAGAAATCCTTGAGCTCTTCGATTCAACCAACAATTTCAAATATTACTTCCTGGGTAGAAAATCATGTAAGCCGAGTTCTAAGAATTTGGTGTATTCATAGAAATGTAGGTGACCGTCATAGTTTCATCGTCATAAGCATCATCATTAGCATGCCAATTATCATTACCGTCACCAATAGCCCGCCTCACCATTTGCCTTTCACACGGATGCAATTGTCGCTGCCGCCATTCTCATCGTCATTGTCGTCATCATCATGACCACAACAACCTATATAATCACAACAACATTTACAAAGAATATGATGACGACGACGATGAAGATGATGACAGATGTTTAGGATTTAACACAGTAGAAGATGCAGATATGAGATGGGAGAGATTTGTGATGGAACTAGAGTAATTATTCTAGTCCACTGTAGCTGTAGCTCTGGATCTACCTCTAGTCATTACTGAACTGATGATGATCACGACGTCCCTTTGTTTGATGCCGAAACATCAAAGCACCGCCCGCCCCCTCCCCGCCCTCTCCTCCACTTCCAATAGCGCTGATCCAATAGCATAATCAGCAGAGTAGACGAACTTAGATGTATATCGTAATCGACGCCCAGTGTGGCTGAATACAATTAAAACGGGAGACATTTGCTTCTGTTAAGAAGGTATTTCCCTCCATCACGATCCATTGTAAATGCGGACAATGTTGCTGTTGTTTTTGACGACTTGTTGACTGCAGCGTAGACAACGGGTCTTGCCTTGTGAGCTTCAACAGCTGCTTTGGTCTTATTCGTTCTCACATCTTGATCATCCATCCATCCTAAGTTTCTATCCTTCACCACGCTGTAGACGTCCGAGTCTTCCTCCCTCTTTGGAATAATTACTTCGTCAGTGGGAGACTTAGACACAGACAGAGGAGCGTTGTTCATGTGTAGACTGGTTCCCTGATTTCTGTCTGCATAAAAAGCAGATTCATGTTGGCGATTGTCAACCTCTGTCATTACGACTTGTTCAGAGAGCTTTACATGCGAACATTTCTTTCTGAAACACAACAGTATATCTTAATGGTATTGGCGGTTTGAATTTATTGATGTTTTGAGGTTGCTTGGAGTGGATAATGACGGTTAGGGTGGTGAAGGTATTGACACTTTTATGGTGCCTCTTTGCGCAATGTGGTTTTTATTATTTAGAACCATAGATGCATTTTAGTCAATGTCAGATAAGCCTATAGCAACCATGAACAAGGGGAGAAGAAGAAAGACGCAGGCTGAGCCTGTCTCGAGCATTCCTTCCCTCGGTACCACCGAATATGACTTCGCAAACAGCGAGTGCTTTTGATTGGATGGTACACATTATAATGGGTATATCGACTTGCATTCAGTATCTTTAGTTGTCTTTTGCCTTTATAATCTGCAAAATAACTGGTGGGTGGGTGGGTTCGAAAAGCAATGTATAACACGCTGGGCGCAGAGCTGAAGAAATATTGACATGGCCTTCTTTCGTTAAGCAGAGGCGTTGGTTAAATTATATGTTCAAAACAACCGACGCCTTGCATGGCTGCCGACAGTTAAATTCTACTCATGAAATAAACTGTCATAATTCGTTGATACTATACTTGTAATCATACGGCGGTTAGTCGGTTAGAAATTTAAAAAAATATGTTGTCATTATAAAGAATACGGATATTTTGTCATAGCTTAAGTTAAACGACGCTGATTTGTAACATAGCTTGATTTTCGTCGCTTCTCCCGCTCTTTGGGAAACCGGAAATTGAGGCTCTGGTGAGTCATATCGAGCCAGGTCCTTCCCATTGGATTAGTCAATTAGCCACCGCAGAGTAATAGTGTCAGTTTAAAACAACATGTCATTTGCTTAAAGCGAAGTTAAAAAGCCGATGTCGGTTTGTTCTTACCTCTGACACACGATGACAACTAGTACGACTAATGCTACTGCAATCGTGACGCAGATAATCACCAAGACAATGGGTGGCACCTCTGAAAGATATGTTTAGTAAAAAATTATGTAGTAACATCAGTTTCTTCGTATTACCATATTATCCTCTGTCAATTATTGAAGTATTGATTCTTTTAAGATGATTGCCGCCAAAGATTTCTGGACGATTTGATTCTACGTTTTTTTATTCATCAATTGACGTTAATTGAGATATGTAGTGTAATGCAATGGCGTACTTATATAGCGCCGTTCGATTCAGAGGCGCTCACGACTCAACACAAAGCTAAACAGAAAACAGGAAAGTCTTCAAGCGCTTCGGGAAGGCAGCAGGTAAGAGAGGGAGCAGCTCCTTCCAAAGAGGAAAGAGGAGGCTGCTCCAGCAGGTGGGACATACGTTGGCAGAGCTCCTGGATTAGGCTGTGATGTTTCAGTTTCATTTGATGTCTATTGTTTTTCGTATACTGTTCGCTGCATGTATGCAAGGTTAATCGCTTTTGTTTACTGTTAATTGTCTATTACTTGAAGTCAATAGTTTGCATTTACTGTTGATTGCTATTCCTTCGCTATTTATGGTCGTCATTTACACCCAGTTAACCTCCCTACGTTAGACTGACTACAATTCCATTAGCATCCGACATTTGACCGAAGTCTTGACGCTCAGTGGTTGCTCATGGATCCAGCCTGTTTATCCAAAAAAGACATTGGATAGATGATTGTCTGAAAGAATTGCGCAAAGGACATAAAGCCTACATAAAAAGCAATTAATTATGTCTCATGTAAAGCTACTAATTATAGTCAAAACATTTTTTGAACAAAATAAGATAACGACATGTATGTGTGGCACGGTGGTCGGTTGGTTAGAGTGATAAGCCCGCCACTCTCAGTGATCGGGTTCGACTCTCGTCCGAGGAGTCACTATGTAGGGACATTTAGCAAGACCTTCGCACATATTTGCTCTGCAGTACAACTGCATTTACGCCGTAAAGGCGTGTGTGCACATCTGAGCAAAAAAATGTTGGAAGAAGGGCGATATCAAATTTCAGAATAATAATAATAATAAAAATAATAATAACAATATTGTATAGCCTACCTCGTCCATCAAATAAAATTCACGTTGGAAAGAACCTGATACGTCATCAATTTAATAAGACCGACTGTCATTGGCTAATCGTCGTTGTAAAACCTCGTGTGTGGCGTTACGACAGTTAATGACGCGTTATCAGTAAAAAGAATCAACATGTGGCTATCGATATTTCACGAGATTGCATTTAATCCTCGTTACAAAACATAGGGTATTTAATTGACGGTAAGACAACAAGGAGTATCATAGCAAAGCCTTGGAAGTCTATGCATAGAAAAACAACGCAGCCAAAACAATTTGCAATTCAACCTAAATAATAATTAAGAATTCACAATTCGCCAAAATCTATTTCCAACCGAATTTCAGTCAATCTCTCTGCTGTTTCGCTATTTAGTCATATGACCATTATGTCGTTTAATCGTTCATTCAGCCAGATATTTAAACAAGGAACCAAATCTGAATACGGTATGTCCTATTGATTGCTTGTTAGTCTGTTTAACTCTCACTTTGTCCGTATGTCTGTCTGATTCCGTCTGCTTATCTGTTATTTAGTAATTTAGCCGATCACTTGTTCCTACATTGGTCAGTCAGTTAATTAATTAACCAGTTAATCAATGCAGTGTTTAGTTTTTGATAATTACCAGTTTCTTCTTCAACTTCTGGAAACTCTTCCGTTCTATTCGATGTGTTCTCATCAATGGCACCCGTCTTTGCTGGTATCAAATAAGTCGGCCCTACAAACCCAACCTGTGTCTTTTAAATACTGGCATTTACAGTTAATTGTTTATTTGTTTGCATTTACTGTTGATTACTTTTCACTCGCAATTTATGGTCGTCATTTACACCCCGTTAACCCCCCTACGTTGGACCGACGTCGTTATCTCGTCTACAATTCCATTAGCATCCGACATTTGACCGAAGTCTTGACGCTCCGTGGTTGCTACATAAGAAACAATAAATTAGGTCTCATGTTAAGCTACTAATTATAGTCAAAACATTTGTTTGATCAATCTAAGATAACGACATGTATTTGTGGCAAGGTGGTTGGTTGGTTAGAGCGATAAGCCCGCAACGCTCATGGTGCGCTGGGTGGGCGGGCGCGACCCTCGTCGGAGGAGTCACTATGTAGGGACCTCGAGCAAGTCCTTCGCACACATTTGCTCTGCAGTACAACTGCATCTGCGATGTCGAGGCGTGTTTGCACTTTTGAGCAAAAAATGTTGGAGGAAGGGCGATATCAAATTCTAGAGTAATAATAATAATAATAATAATAATAATAATAATAATAATAATAATAATAATAATAATATTAATAATAATAATAATAGAACTAATAATAATATAAATAATAATAATTATATTAAAAAATAAACATAAAAATAAAAGTAATAATATAAAAAATAATAGTTTTAATAATAATAATATTGTATAGCCTACCTCGTCTAGCAAGTAATTCACAAAGGAATGAGCCTGATGCAGCATCAATTTAATAAGAACGAACTGGTCTCGCAGATGATTGGCTAGCGCTCAGCCACGTGATCTATCTCAAGCAAGCAGATACCTCTTGTTCTGAACTAGAACAACTAGCTCAGAGGAACCTCATCGAATAAAAAGAACGAGAGTACCAACGAGATTCCGATATGCAGGACGCCGAATTGACGGCGGCCCGACGCATACTGATTTCCTGGGCAGATCATTGTTTGTCGTCAATTTACTTCTAATTGTTCGGCGTTTATGATAATTATATTGTAAATAATTTATAATAGAATGTATAATTATAATTCTATCTGGAAAAATGTACTGTTTTACATCCTAGTCTGAACGAGTAGGAAATAACCAGAGGACCGGAACTAAATGTACAGGGAAATTCAGAACAATCATCAGTTGTGGTTCTATTTCCCTTCACAAACTTTACCTTGTTGCATCCAATAATGTTAATGGTCTTTTGCACTTCGCTAACTGATATAATCATCACCGAAGCATATTTTCCATAGTGTTATAAGGACTTTTTGTTTCTACAATTTTGTCACATTTCGTGTAAATAAAAGAAGCGGGATACATAAACCTTATTTTTGTAAGCAATAACAATTACCGCCTACATGTGTCACCTGTGCGCGTTACCTGGTTATCATAATGATAATGGTGAAATCTCAACAACAAAATCTTCCCGAATCACACCATCCTATGGTTTGGTATCCCGTCATTTTGAAAGTCTAAATCTAGTTGACCCAGACCGACCTGTCATTGGCTCATCGTCGTTGTAGAGCCTCGTGTGTGTCGTTACGACAGTTAATGTCACGTTATCTAGAAAAAGAATCAACATGTGGCTATCGATAAATTCACGAGATTGCATTTATTCCTCGTCGCTGTCAAAATAATCATAGTTGTTATCGGCTTCATAATTCTGATAAACACCATTCATAAACACCAAAGTCATCATCACCTAATTTATATTCATCACCATAATTATATCAATGTCAACACCAATATCAATTAGTTTATAGGGTACAGCCTCACGTGGAAAGCATTGTAAAATGATTTGCACACAGTTTTATTATTTTAGTGTCAAACTAATTTTTCAATGACTAACCTTTATTTTCATCCCCATCTTCTGAATATCCATCTTCTGTCTCATTATAGCTGGGTTCGATTAAACATAGAAAGAATAAATCTTCTGCGGCCGAAACTTCGGCCCAAAATAAATGATTGTCTGAAAGAATTGCGCAAAGGACATAAAGCCTACATAAAAAGCAATTAATTAAGTCTCATGTAAAGCTACTAATTATAGTCAAAACATTTTTTGATCAATCTAAGATAACGACATGTATGTGTGGCAAGGTGATCGGTTGGTTAGAGTGATAAGCCCGCAACGCTCAGTGTGTTCTGGGTGGGCGGGTTCGACCCTCGTCGGACGAGTCATAATGTAGGGACCTCGAGCAAGTCCTTCGCACACATTTGCTCTGCAGTACAACTGCATTTGCGCCGTCGAGGCGTGTGTGCACATCTGTGTAAAAAAATGTTGGAAGAAGGGCGATATCAAATTTCAGAATAATAATAATAATAATAATAATAATAATAATAATAATAATAATAATAATAATAATAATAATAATAATAATAGAACTAATAATAATATAAATAATAATAATTATATTAAAAAATAAACATAAAAATAAAAGTAATAATATAAAAAATAATAGTTTTAATAATAATAATATTGTATAGCCTACCTCGTCTAGCAAGTAATTCACAAAGGAATGAGCCTGATGCAGCATCAATTTAATAAGAACGAACTGGTCTCGCAGATGATTGGCTAGCGCTCAGCCACGTGATCTATAAATAATAATAATTATATTAAAAAATAAACATAAAAATAAAAGTAATTATATAAAAAATAATAGTTTTAATAATAATAATATTGTATAGCCTACCTCGTCTAGCAAGTAATTCACAAAGGAATGAGCCTGATGCAGCATCAATTTAATAAGAACGAACTGGTCTCGCAGATGATTGGCTAGCGCTCAGCCACGTGATCTATCTCAAGCTAGCAGATACCTCTTGTTCTGAACTGGAACAACTAGCTCAGAGGAACCTCATCGAATAAAAAGAACGAGAGTACCAACGAGATTCCGATATGCAGGACGCCGAATTGACGGCGGCCCGACGCATACTGATTTCCTGGGCAGATCATTGTTTGTCGTCAATTTACTTCTAATTGTTCAGCGTTTATGATAATTATATTGTAAATAATTTATAATAGAATGCATAATTATAATTCTATCTGGAAAATGTACTCTTTTACATCCTAGTCTGAACGAGTAGGAAATAACCAGAGGACCGGATTTGTTGTTGCTACAACCACGCAATTTTGTCACATTTCGTGTAAATAAAAGATGTGGGACACATAAACCTTATTTTTGTAAGCAATAACAATTACCGCCTAGCATGTGTCATCTGTGCGCTTTACCTGGTTATCATAATGAAACTGGTGAGATCTCAACAGCAAAATCTTCCCGAATCACCCCATCCTATGGTTTGGTATCCCGTCGTTTTAAAAGTCTAAATCTAGGTGACCCAGACCGACCTGTCATTGGCTCATCGTCCGCTTCCTCTTCGTTGTAGAGTCTCTTGTGGGGCCTTACGACAGTTAATGTCACATTTTCTGGAAAAAGAATCAACATGTGGCTATCGATATTTCACCAGATTGCATTTAATCCTCGTTACAAAACATAGGGTATTTAATTTATGGTATGGTAACAAGGAGTATCATAGCAAAGCCTTAGAAGTCTATGCATAGAAAAAGAACGCAGCCAAAACAATTTGCAATTCACCCTAAATAATAATTAAGAATTCACAATTCGCCAAAATCTATTTCCAACCCAATTTTCAGTCAATCTCTTTGCTATTTCGCTATTCAGTCATTTCACCATTATGTCGTTTAATCGTTCATTCAGCCAGATATTTAAACAAGGAACCAAATCTGAATACGGTTATGTCCTATTGATTGCTTGTTAGTCTGTTTAACCCTCACTTTGTCCGTATGTCTGTCTCATTCCGTCTGTTTATCTGTTATTTAGTAATTTAGCCGATTACTCACTTGTTCCTACATTGTTTAGTGTTTAGTTTTTGATAATTACCAGTTTCTTCTTCAACTTCTGGGAACTCTTCCGTTCTATTCGATATGTTCTCATCAATGGCATCCGTCTTTGCTGGTATCAAATAAGTCGGCCCTACAAACCCAACTGTGTCTTATAAATAATGGCATTTGGGAATTCTTACAACGCAAGACCAGTAGGCCTACAGTTAAGTGCTTTATCTACTAAGAAGCATTCAAAACCCATTCACTCCTATAGTAGCATTTGGCATCGTTTGACTTGCCACAGACAAGTCATTTCGCTGACTCGTTCCGTGGATAATATGATGAGTTCTGGTGCTGCAGGATCATCCAATTAAGAAACTTATAAATACCCTTAACCGTTTTCATCCTCAAATACTCCGGGTTTTGTTCTAGAGTCTAGACAGGACCGTTATATTTTCAATAGGCAATTCATCATCATCATCATTATCATCATCATCGAATTGATAGTGACAATAATTTAAAGGTCAAGAGTTACGTGAACTGGACCCATAGGTCATTGATGTTGTGTTATTTTTCCAATCTGTCATTGATGTTGTTTCACTTTCCCAATCTGCTTTTTTGTTGCTGTAGGATTCCGTGAATATTTCATAGGGTGGTATCTGTTTATCTAAAAGCAAGAAATAAATCATCGTCATGTCACTAAATCGAAGCTCATCGTTGAGAGACTGTCATTCATTTCGAAATCAAGCAAACAAAAGTCTTCAATTTTGACAGCGTCTGCTCTGTATACATTTTACCAAATGGCCGTAGTGAAAATCATTGTAGTGAAATCATCGTTATCATCAGCACAACCATCATCATCGTTGTCGTCGTCATCATCATCATCATCATCATCGCACTCATCATCAAGCGCCTCTCTCAATTACAGACCTATCTTACGTAGAACAAATACCCGTCAATTCTCTATCAAATACATATGACTGGAAATATGACGCCATTTGAAATTCGTGTATCCAGCAATATAAGTTTATTTAAACACATACAATTATACAAAACATATATATGAACCACCCCTCTTAATACTTAGTATGTGCGCAGACAGCATTAGTCAACTAGGTAAGATAATGAATTAGTCAATGTTTCAGTTTTCTGTACCTGTTGCCCAATGTTAAATTTTTAAAAGGTAGGCACTGTAAGTTAGTGGTGCCAATCGGTCCCTAGTGGGTTTCTGCTTTCTCTGTTACCCTTCGTATTTCTGTTTTCTTGTGATTTCTTATTCCTATGTTTAACCATATTGAGGTGAAGGATAAAAACACATGATTAATTGGTTATGGGGTTCGTTCCACAGCCACCGCATGATGAGACGATATTGACTCTTGTATAGCTGCGTCATGCTTAACTTCCATAGCCTCTCCTATGGCTGAATTAATAAACTGCTCCTTCGTTAATGGAATAGTTCCATATGCGTTAAAAATAGCCAAAGTTGAACCCGTCTACAAAAAGGAGAGAAAGACAATATAGCTAACTACCGGTCAATCTCCATCCTACCATACTTTGCAACATTTTATGAAAAGCTTATGTACGATCGACTATCAAATTATGTTAAAAAGACAGCTGTTATATACCAATCCCAACATGGATTTCAATCAGGGCACTTCCCTAATATGGCGCTATTAGAAATGCAGGATAGAATATCAATTGCCATTGAAAAGAACCAATACTCTGTGGGAGTTTTTTGACCTAGCAAAAGCATTCGACACGGTAAATCACAGCATCCTACTAAAAAAATTGGATAATTGTGGTATAAGGGGAAGCAACTAAAATGGTTTTATAGCTACCTTGATGATCGTACACAGAGAGTAATGTGTAATGGTGCGCTATCGGAGGTGAATCTGTTTAGATTTGGAGTTCACCAGGACTCCAATCTTGGACCTTTATTATTCCTTCTGTATATTAATGATCTGGCTACTGTCTCTGCAATAATATTCTTCATTTTATTTGCCGATGGTACAAATATATTTTATTTGCCTAGTTCCTGGCAAACTGTGGTAAGGGTTATTAATGCGAAATTAGCTGATGTTGCTATATGGTTTTGTGCTAGTAGACTCTTTCTCGATCTAGGTGAAATTAATTTCATTTTGTTTAAGTCACATAGGAAAATTAGTCCTAGGTATAATCTAAGTTTGCTCATTAATGATACTCCTATAAATCAGGTAGAGTCCACTAAGTTTCTTGGGGTCTATGTTGACCAGCATTTAACCTGGAAAGATCACATTAACCACACTTTTCAAAAATCGTAAAGAACGCTGGCATCTTGGCTAGAACTTCTTATGTACTCCCTAAGTCAGTTAGAATTAAATTGTATTACTCCTTTGTCTACCCATACTTGATCTTTTGCAATATGATATGGGCATCCACCTATGAATCTAGGCTCAGAAAACTAGTGTTACTACAAAAGAGAGCGGTAAGAATAATAGCAGGTGCTCGTAGATGCACTCATAAGGGGGCATACTACACAGAGTATAAGCTTTGAAAATTAGTCAAATTATGGTCCTCCAAATGTCTGGGTTCATATACCGATACGAACACGGCATACTACCTGCTATTTTTAGAGGATACATTTCCACTAAATTTGATACCCACACCCACAATACTAGAAATATAACAGCTTATCGCCACATAAAACCTAGAAGCAATGCACGCAGGTATACCATACAATTTTCTGAACCATCATCATGGAATAACATTCCATTGGAAATTCGTCTGTCAAATACTATTATAGCTTTCAAAAATAAGTTACGAGCCTTCCTCATCAATTCATTAATGCACTAAATCATTATATACAGTAAATCCCAATTAATTACTAATCACTGCTATACACTAAACTATATGTTCTATATAATGATGCATATGACTGCATTTAGTTAAGCTTTGTTCATTTTTTCATTTGGTCTTTTGCTGCGTTTTAGGATTAATTTGCAATAAAGATAAATCGCCATTTATTAGTGTGATTTAGTTACTACATGGGGTCCTTATTTAGCGGGATTCGCATCCTTTCTGGGGCACCCATAGTAGCCTATATAAATTTGCTTGTGCATCTTGTGAGATGTACTTTATTCTGTTGTTGGTTGCAATAAAACACCTTTTGATTTTTGATTGGTGAAAAAACTCGTGATCATTGAATAGCCAAATGCAATTTCAAATAGCCAGCTTGCCTACATCGTCGGGTTCGTGTTCGACCATTCCTTCTAATTTCACCGTTAGCCGCTAGACACTCCTTTTCCTTTTCATCTTCCTCTTTCAATCGGGATTCATCTAAATGCGAAGTTGAATGATTTGATTGTGTGAGCGATGCTTTTGTTGTTGATGACAGTTAGTGTGTCGTGGCATGTAATGCGCTGAATGCTTTTGTGACTATAAGAGACGCCTAGGAGGCCAGTGGAAACAATCCAGAGTTCCAAAATTATGTGGCTATTAACGGAAAGAATAATAGCAAAGTAGGAGATTGCCCTCTGAGAGGCTATGCCATCAATGGTGAAGGCATGGACCAAAGGTTCGTGCCGAAGGACCATCTAGGGCGTGACGCGAGGTGGACGGGTTCAGCGGGAACCCTGAAAAACTGGCTAACGTGGGCAGCACACCTTGCCTCGAGTGGTACTAAGCGATACGCATAGGCATAGACCAAAACCGTCTCGAGTCGGTCCCAAACCCGAAAGCAAAAGGAGTGTCTGTCAGCTGGGTGTCGATACGCTGACAATAAAGAACAAAGACGATTGAAATCTGATGCCACCACACACTAATCATTCAGATTGAGCTAAAAGAAAAAGAAACACATGATCAGCCCGAGAAAGCACCGAGACGTATCAAGGTTGGACAAGATGGGCACAAGATAAATCTATCAAGAGATACTAGAAGAAAAGATCAAAGACATGGGAGAAAAACAGGATATCAACTGAAGAGCGGAACAATTGATAGCTGCGATGATGGAAGCAATGGAACAAGAAGTGAAGTTACAAGAGAAAATAAACAGAAAGTGAATCTCACCAGAAACCTTAAGGCTGGTACGCGAGAAGAGAGTCTTGAAAAGGAGAAGAGATATGTCGGAAGAGGAAGAAAGATTATACAGAAGAAAATGTAACGAAGTAAGGAAAGCAGCAAGAGAGGACAAAGCTATATGGTTGGAGAATCAATGCAAAAGTATAGAAAGATATCACGGAGATTAAAAACAAGGGAGGCATATAAAATGATAAGGAACATCAACAACAGATGGCAACCCAAGCTAACACTTAGGGATGAAAAGAGCAAGACACTCATTAACAAGACGGACATCATACAGAGATAGACAGTTCTCCTCTGCTTCGTAAAAACCAATATAATACTCTAAGTTATCAGCAAACAGGTCATTGCACAGCTGAAAGAAATTACCCCACCGGTTGAGGACATTGAAAGTAACATCTCAGAAGAAGAGGTAATAAGAGCCGTACAGAGACTGAAAAACAACAAAGGCCCAGACAATGACGGTATAACGGGTGAGATGATAAAAAATGAAAGAAGACATCAATATAAAGGAGTTACACAAAATTTATAAGTCAATATGGAAGGAGGGTCACACACCAGAGGAATGGAAGAAATCAATCATTGTGACCATTCACAAGAAAGGAAGTGCATTGAAATGTAGCAATTACAGAACGATAGCACTGAAAAGCCACCTCAGTAAGACGCTGATGATGATATTAACGGAAAGATTGAGGAAACAGACAGAGGAACAACTAACAGACGCGGAGGCAGGTTTTAGAAAGGCCAGAGACACCGTACCACAGATACTTACACTAAGGCTGATAGGAGAAAAGGCAAGAAGGAAAAATAAGGAAGTATACAATTGTTTTGTAGACTTTACGAAGGCCTTTGACAGCATCGATCAGAACATAGCATGGGCAGCATTAGAATCGTATGGCGTGGATAGCAAACTGACCCGATTACTAAAGGAAATCAACGGCAACGCGAGAGCAGAGGTACGGGTGGGCGACGAGATCGGTACCTGGTTCAGCACAAATAGAAGCACAAGACAAGGAGATCCAATATCGCCTAACACATTTATTACTTTCTTGGAAACATCAACATCATAAAAGGCTATGGACAAAATCTGGATAAGCAAAGCCATAAAGTTAGAGACAAAATTAAACATTCTGCAAACATGCGTGTTTAGTAACATGATGCTATATAGTCGTGAAACATGGGTAGTAACAAAATACATACATGTAGAAAGGAGAATTTTGACATTTGAGAGAAAATGCTACAGGAAAATATTACAAATAGACTGGAAAGAAAAGGTCAGCAATGTAGAACTCTACAGAAGAATACAACCAAAAGAAAATCTAATGCAAAAGGTAATTAAAAGAAAGTTAGGTTAGTTTGGCCATATATGCAGAATGAGCGATGATAGAAATATTGAAACATTGTTGTTCGGAAAAATGGAAGGAAAGACTAAAAGGGGACATCCTCACAAAGAATGGCTAGACGATATGGATGTGTCACGAGTTCCTCTCTCGCCAACTCCTTCTGGATGGCGAGAGTACCACTTTCCTCTATCACTAAGCTCAGCAACACGACACACGTGATGGTTTTAATATGTATATTTTAATTATATATATATATATATACACCACTCGTCCTATCTACACTTACTGGAGTTATTGGTGTCCTTTTAGAAATGTTTCCCCGGTTTACGCTGGAGACGGGATTCCCAACTACGTTGATTACCCTTATCGTCAGAACGACCTAACGTCTCCCCTCTACCACCAAGCTCAGCAACACGACACACTTCATGTCCATGTTCGACAAAGAAGCTCCCCCTTTCCTCGTTGGGCTAAATGAAAGGGTTCCTTCAGTGAAGGGCACTTCTGTTGTTCAAGTATACGGGTGTGGGCATCTGCTGTTCTCATGCTTAAGTCCGTAAGTACCTCTTCCACGTCCAAAAAGTCTGTCTTTTGTCATTCAAAAATAGATTTCTGTTTGTCCAGAGAGAGCTGGGTGGCAGTCCTTCTGACCCCCTGATTCTCCCCTCTCTCTTCCCCAGCAAAGAACTCTTCCCCGATCAGTCGATCAGGAAACTCATGGTCTGATATGGTCGGGGGGAGTTTGCTTGTCCGTCTGGTTGTCAGTTTGGCCGTCCGTCTGTCTGTCTGTCAGGTCACCATTGACCGCTAATACTGTGTAGTGAATAGCCTCCTTCAATAAATTGCTTATTTGAAGAGTCAAAATTTATTCTTCTGGTAAGTCTGGAACAACTGCGAGCCATTCTCTTACGCTGGGTGCTATGTTGACTAACCCCTGTGATTCGTCGACATCCGGTTTTAACTTCAAACGGATGACGTCACAGACCTGGGAAATTCTCTGTACACCCGTAATTTTGACCTGTTTGTATATTGGGGCCTTGAGGGGTGCTACCAATGACTTTCTCACGCATGCTATCTGTGACCCAGAGTCTTCCAGCGCGTTTACGTTAATTAAATTTTCGATTCGTACCTTGACGTATGGCCTAATGTATAATTCGTCAGCGTCTATGTAGGTGTTTTGACTCTCAACTGTCGTGTCTTGTGAGATTTTCTCTACCCCTTCACTCGCTACATTACTGGTGCAGGCGTTACTCTGCAGTGGGGCAACGCGTTCACTTCCGGTGTCGCCAGACGCACGCACGTTGATGTGTACTGGCTTCCGGCTAGCGGTTTTATTCTGCGGGCAGTCACGTGCCTTGCGGAGTCCAGAAGAGCAAATAAAGCACAGGCCTTTCTGTTTGGCCTCTTCTGCTGAGGACTTAATACCTGCCCCCTTTGTACTGAGTGCCTGCCTTCCACGTACGCGTGGCGTTGACACTGACCTCATGACTAGTGTAGCCCCCGCTCGCCGAGTTAGGTCGAGTTGGGCGGGACTCCAGGCGTGGTGTGTTACCGTAACCCTTGGGTGCTTCATAACGCTGGTGGTGGGCGGCTAAATATGTGTCAATAGACCCCGCCAATTCGGCATGCGACAGCCACTTGTCTTTCTCTTCTGCTAATACGTAGTCTAAACAACTGCTGGGCAACAGGTCTTTGATCCTATCTGCCACCAGCAAGCTAATCGTCTTTTCAACCGATTCATCTACTTGTCTGCTTCGCAGATAGTACACCAAGGTGCTATGAAGCCTTGATGCTCTCGAGGAGTATGTTTCATCGTTAGATTTCTTCATGTCTAAGAATTTAGCTCTCAATTGGACGGGACTTAGTCGATATTCACCTAGATTGCATTCTTTTAAACGTGTATAACCAGAGAGGTCTTCTTCAGAGAGCCGCCAGACCAAGGCCTTCGTCTTCTCGCTTAGATTAGCCCGTAAGATCTTAGGCTGTAGGTCGGATTCAATGGCACAAGAGTTGAATGGTCGTTCAGTAGTATCAAAGAAACAGGGTAGATCAGCGGATTCGGCAGGGTACCTGGGTAGCATTCCTTTTAGAGAGTCGTTGCAAGTTTTTACAACAGTGGAAAGTTACAACAAAGTGGGCATCGGACATCTACGGGCGTTGAGCCCATGATTAATGATGATGATGATGGAAAGAATAAGCGTGTCGGTCTATTTAAGATCTTTCTGCACCTCGGCGTCCTCTTCACCTGCAAGGGCTTCCTTGTGATCTTTCACTCGCGGCCTTCTTGTTGTTCCGCGCATACGCTCTGCCATGGCTCAGAGCTTTGCCTATGTTGGCCCTACTGCTTGGAACTGTCCCTGTGCCTGGAGTTACTGACCGTTTCACCGTGCCTATTTCGGAGACGCCTTAAGACTTTTCTGTTCCCACACCCAGACGCCCGTTGGCAGCGATTCTAATTTGAGCGGCACTATGTATAAGTTACATTACATTACATTACAACTGGCTAGCTAACTAATTCGTAAATGATTGACTGATAGGCAGCTCGGATGATCAGCTGTAATAGACTGAACGACTCGATGACCAACTGACTTGCATGGCTGCCAACTTCATTCGTTCATTATTATTATTATTATTATTATTATTATTATTATTATTATTATTATTATTATTATTATTGTCATTGTTATTATTGTATTATTATTATTTCCGTTATAGATTTTCGTCCCCATCCGGCTGAACGAAAGAGCTCCTGAATGCCACTGCATTAAAACGTTGTGTACAAATAGATAGACGCTGAAAAATATGAGTTGTTTTGCGTGGGTCTCCCGTTGCCTGTGTAAAACGGCGGCCCAGCTCTTGTAGAAACTCCATTCCGGTGCGGTTTATGGGGCCCAGTGATTCGATGGCCACTGGTACAAAATCATGCGTGGAATTATTACTATTGTTTTTATTATTATTATTATTATTATTATTATTATTTTTATTATTCTTATTTTTATTGATATATAGATCTTAATGTTGCTATGTCTGACTCTTAACGCGTTATGGTCAGTTTGAAAATAGATGAGAATTATAAAAATATAACTTACCAACACTCGCTTATTGATTGACTGACTGAGTTTAAAGTTACTTACTCTCTGAGCAACTGTATGTAATTGTTTCGAAGGAATGACCATCAACGATGCGTTTGCTCCACCACCAACCAGATGCACATGGAGTCAGTATAAGGTAATTGGTCTCTATTGTGCAATTGCTTTTGCTTTCACATTTGTCACGGACAGAATTAACATGCTCTTCACTTGGTTCATGATGGCAATCGGCGTCTTTGATGCAACATCTAATTCCTTCACAATCAGAAACTCCCAGACGTACATTTATTCCACTAATGACCTTAGTCGGTGGACATATTAAATCGATTCGAGATCCAAGACAGCCCTGTGCAACATCTGTTGCAACATCAAACAAAGCATTCGTAGTTTTATGACACAATCGTTATTGATGTTATATCGACTGGTATTAAATAAAGAATAATGAGCTCATAACATGGTCTTGCCATGAATCCAATCGGTAGACTACCGCAACCAATTTCAATTCAATTTCAGTTCGATAATTCCAACATGAAAGTGAAACACCATGACAAATAGATTACACACGTGAGTTTAAAGTAAATGGGCCTAATAGCTAAATGCAGGCAAAAGCATAGACTCAAAACAAAGGCGCTACTTAAATAACCAAGCAAAAAGAACAGCCAGATCCAATCCTCATTACTTAACTGAATATATTCTAGCCTGGCCCTTTCCGCGGAAATACCGTTTACTCGGAACGATTGCTGTTCTCTCGTGTGCTCGTGAGTGAATTTCTGGAGTTTGGAAGAAGTACAGTATTAATGGAAGTTGTGCTGATTCATTGTATTCCAGAGAATCAGAAAGAGTAGAAGGCCGCTCAGTTTATACCTTGTGCGTTACGAGAACAGTTCCATACTGGAGTTAAGCCATAGTTCACGTTGGCTATGATACATTCGGTTTAGGGAGAGAGGAATGGGTCTGGTTGAATTTTTCTGTCGCATCGTCGTTTTGAGAACGAGCGTCCGGATGTTGTCTAGAGAAACGTGGCGTAGACGCAGAGAGATCACCTGAAGGAGCAGCGCGACATACTGGAACATCTTGGACGGAGGAATACCATGATTCCGTGTCGACTAAACGCCCATATCAAGTAGAGATAGCGTTTACTACCGCCGTGTATATTACGATGTCATATGTCATACACTAGGCACAACAACAGTTAGTTTTAAGGGTTTACGCAGGCACTCACCAGTACTGACTAATGTATTTCCTCTGCTGCACATGACAATGGCGACCCAGTAGAGTATGATGACCCAGCAGCGACATCCTTCGGAGAAATCCATGTTGATTTCCGACTAATGTTACACAATAAAAGAAGATCCTCAAAATGTTGATTGTGTACCGTATTCAATCAGAAATTCAATAACTGAATTAGTGATCTCATCAATAATTCATTCATATGGTCATTCATCAATCACATTCATCTGTTCATTCATTCATTCATTCATTCATTCATTCATTCATTCATTCAGGGCAGTCGTTTACTTGATAGGTAAATGACATTCGTTGAAAGACCTACCTTCAACTTCTTCATCATTTCAATCAGAAATAAGACAGCGAATAAGATTGTAACTGTAATTGTAATCACGACCATTTACAGAGCGCCATCGACAACAAGCTACTTCTAGTAGCTTTACAAGACTGTTCACTGTTCACTGTCATCGCAGAGAGACACGTTGGTGAAAAACCCGAAAGGTCCCGTTTTAGTTCTCGCTGTCCGGCCTGATAATAATGTGAGGATTTTTATAATTGCAGTTGTGACCTATTGGGCTCATTATTCATAGCAAACTGGTGTGATTTGCGAGATAGCGTGGTGTTCAATTGTTCCAGCGTTTATGCATCAGAATGCAGTTTGAGGCTTACTACCCACATTCGGAGCAATTCGTTACACATTCAGGAAGATACAAATTTCAGGTGCAACAGTACTTACCAAAACTTTAGGAAAAGTAACACTCTCATATACAAACTGAACTACAATTAATGTCTGTCATTCCAATTTTACACAGACTCAATAATGTTCTCTATTCAAAATCGGAAACTTTTCGATTAATATGCACGTATCTTCTGCTCACTTTCTCTCTATGATAAGTCCATTCAAACATTCATTACACGGATACCATTAGTAAATTTAAACCTCCTTCCGTCCATCCCTCCCTCGCTCCCTCCCTCCCTCTCTCTCTCACTCTCTGTTTCTGTCTGTCTGTCTTTCCAACGGTCTTTCTCTCTCCCTCTGTCTCTGTCTCTCTCACCCACTCTCTCTCCTTTCTCTCTGTCTATGCTTGTCTCTAATTCGTGTACCCACTTAAAATCTCAACACAGGGCCACCAGTGGACTCCTTTCTATAAGTTTCCACAATGACTCTAGTGCTAGAAGCCGTCAGAGGTTCGTAAGGCTTAGCCTACTACATGTTTATAACGGTGGCCTATCATATCCAGCCGACAGGGTCACATCCGTCTACCGATGAAAAGAAATCCTCGAGCTCTTCGATTCAACCAGCAATTTCAAATATTACTTCCTGGGTAGAAAACCATGTAAGCTGAGTTCTAAGAATTTGGTGTTTTCATAGAAATGTAGATGACCGTCATAGTTTCATCGTCATAACCTTCATCATTAGCATGCCAATGATCATTACCGTCACCAATAGCCCGCCTCACCATTTGCATTTCACACGATGCAATCGTCGCTGTCGCCATTCTCATCATCATCGTCGTCATCATCATGACCACAACAACCTATATAATCACAACAACATTTACAAACAATATGATGACGACGACGCCCGCCTCTACCTCCTCTGCTCTGCTCTGCTCTGCTCTCCTCCCCTTGGACGAGAATGTCTTGAACCAGCTGAAAATCTGGTTTAAACCGGCTGGTTGACACGGATCATGAATACGGGACAATTATGATACGAACGGAGCAATCTGTTAGGCGGTATAACTGTAGTAATGGAATTCAATGACAATAATAAGGCCCAGTCAAACAGTAACTGGACGCCCCTAGGGGTCTGACTTTACGCTGTGGACGCCAAGAAACCTGCTCTATCCATAGCCAGTACAAGTTGAAAAAATCTCAAAATGTCCTTATGCGGTTATGTCCCCGCGATAATTCAAATCTCGATCACTCTTTCACGGTTAAGAGAGGAATTAAGTTTCTCCATACTGAATCATCGCTGGACTGGTTATGATGCCCTCATAACCGCCCCTCTTTCTCTCCCTCTCCCTTGTCTCTCTCACTCACTCTCTGTATGTCTGTCTCTGTGGCTTTGTGGCTCTGTCTAGGTCTTTGTTTGTCGCCATATCTTCTTTCTATCTCTGTACCATGTTCAGGACTTGGGCTTGTCACTTAAAGCCAATCTAAGTGTCATCACGTGCCACATAAGAACAAACACAATAAATTATTGACAAGAACATTTTTGACACTGTTTACAAAACAGGAGACTTGTTCAGAGGTCGGAAAACAGGCACTAGATATCGATAGCATGTAATGTTTACAACACTATTCTGCTATTTTCATGAAACAATTTGCAACATCAATGGAACCATTTCTATCACTTGCATAAACGACAAACCACAATGTCTAAGCTGTGTTCGCATAAACATACACATTCATTTTTCTAAACTACCCACAATCTTAAGCGGCCTACATCAAGCCAACATTCAACAAAAACAGTTCTTAGCATTAAGCTCATATTTTGCATTAGGCCTACATTGCACTGTGCTTGTATTGTATAGTGTCGTTAGCAACCGTGTTCTGCACTAGCCTTATCAATACGATGGAAGTAGACGTAAATGTACCGTCGAATTCATTTATCACTCTTTACGATGGAGAATGTCTTAAAAGCATAACTCTCATAAATGTCTCAGTGACGTACGAAAACCACCGTGATTGTTGCATTGGATGTACAGGAAGGCGAGCTAGGCGTCGATTGTCCGACAAGTTATTTTAAATCACGTGCATTGAAAAGTTGTCCATGTAAGAACCTGCAGAGGTTATTGAATTGAACGTCTCTTACAAGGTCAAGATCAAAGGTAGTCGTGTCTAATGACAGTAGAGGTCATTCTCTATCAGAGTCTGATCCTCGTCTTCCAATAAACGAGTGGGTGACGCTGCTAGTGTTTGGTTATCGTAGATATCCACCGCATCATTTGTCTCCAAAGAGTAAATCTGGTCCGGGAGACATTTGCTTCTGTTAAGAAGGTATTTCCCTCCATCACGATCCATTGTAAATGCGGACAATGTTGCTGTTGTTTTTGACGACTTGTTGACTGCAGCGTAGACAACGGGTCTTGCCTTGTGAGCTTCAACAGCTGCTTTGGTCTTATTCGTTCTCACATCTTGATCATCCATCCATCCTAAGTTTCTATCCTTCACCACGCTGTAGACGTCCGAGTCTTCCTCCCTCTTTGGAATAATTACTTCGTCAGTGGGAGACTTAGACACAGACAGAGGAGCGTTGTTCATGTGTAGACTGGTTCCCTGATTTCTGTCTGCATAAAAAGCAGATTCATGTTGGCGATTGTCAACCTCTGTCATTACGACTTGTTCAGAGAGCTTTACATGCGAACATTTCTTTCTGAAACACAACAGTATATCTTAATGGTATTGGCGGTTTGAATTTATTGATGTTTTGAGGTTGCTTGGAGTGGATAATGACGGTTAGGGTGGTGAAGGTATTGACACTTTTATGGTGCCTCTTTGCGCAATGTGGTTTTTATTATTTAGAACCATAGATGCATTTTAGTCAATGTCAGATAAGCCTATAGCAACCATGAACAAGGGGAGAAGAAGAAAGACGCAGGCTGAGCCTGTCTCGAGCATTCCTTCCCTCGGTACCACCGAATATGACTTCGCAAACAGCGAGTGCTTTTGATTGGATGGTACACATTATAATGGGTATATCGACTTGCATTCAGTATCTTTAGTTGTCTTTTGCCTTTATAATCTGCAAAATAACTGGTGGGTGGGTGGGTTCGAAAAGCAATGTATAACACGCTGGGCGCAGAGCTGAAGAAATATTGACATGGCCTTCTTTCGTTAAGCAGAGGCGTTGGTTAAATTATATGTTCAAAACAACCGACGCCTTGCATGGCTGCCGACAGTTAAATTCTACTCATGAAATAAACTGTCATAATTCGTTGATACTATACTTGTAATCATACGGCGGTTAGTCGGTTAGAAATTTAAAAAAATATGTTGTCATTATAAAGAATACGGATATTTTGTCATAGCTTAAGTTAAACGACGCTGATTTGTAACATAGCTTGATTTTCGTCGCTTCTCCCGCTCTTTGGGAAACCGGAAATTGAGGCTCTGGTGAGTCATATCGAGCCAGGTCCTTCCCATTGGATTAGTCAATTAGCCACCGCAGAGTAATAGTGTCAGTTTAAAACAACATGTCATTTGCTTAAAGCGAAGTTAAAAAGCCGATGTCGGTTTGTTCTTACCTCTGACACACGATGACAACTAGTACGACTAATGCTACTGCAATCGTGACGCAGATAATCACCAAGACAATGGGTGGCACCTCTGAAAGATATGTTTAGTAAAAAATTATGTAGTAACATCAGTTTCTTCGTATTACCATATTATCCTCTGTCAATTATTGAAGTATTGATTCTTTTAAGATGATTGCCGCCAAAGATTTCTGGACGATTTGATTCTACGTTTTTTTATTCATCAATTGACGTTAATTGAGATATGTAGTGTAATGCAATGGCGTACTTATATAGCGCCGTTCGATTCAGAGGCGCTCACGACTCAACACAAAGCTAAACAGAAAACAGGAAAGTCTTCAAGCGCTTCGGGAAGGCAGCAGGTAAGAGAGGGAGCAGCTCCTTCCAAAGAGGAAAGAGGAGGCTGCTCCAGCAGGTGGGACATACGTTGGCAGAGCTCCTGGATTAGGCTGTGATGTTTCAGTTTCATTTGATGTCTATTGTTTTTCGTATACTGTTCGCTGCATGTATGCAAGGTTAATCGCTTTTGTTTACTGTTAATTGTCTATTACTTGAAGTCAATAGTTTGCATTTACTGTTGATTGCTATTCCTTCGCTATTTATGGTCGTCATTTACACCCAGTTAACCTCCCTACGTTAGACTGACTACAATTCCATTAGCATCCGACATTTGACCGAAGTCTTGACGCTCAGTGGTTGCTCATGGATCCAGCCTGTTTATCCAAAAAAGACATTGGATAGATGATTGTCTGAAAGAATTGCGCAAAGGACATAAAGCCTACATAAAAAGCAATTAATTATGTCTCATGTAAAGCTACTAATTATAGTCAAAACATTTTTTGAACAAAATAAGATAACGACATGTATGTGTGGCACGGTGGTCGGTTGGTTAGAGTGATAAGCCCGCCACTCTCAGTGATCGGGTTCGACTCTCGTCCGAGGAGTCACTATGTAGGGACATTTAGCAAGACCTTCGCACATATTTGCTCTGCAGTACAACTGCATTTACGCCGTAAAGGCGTGTGTGCACATCTGAGCAAAAAAATGTTGGAAGAAGGGCGATATCAAATTTCAGAATAATAATAATAATAAAAATAATAATAACAATATTGTATAGCCTACCTCGTCCATCAAATAAAATTCACGTTGGAAAGAACCTGATACGTCATCAATTTAATAAGACCGACTGTCATTGGCTAATCGTCGTTGTAAAACCTCGTGTGTGGCGTTACGACAGTTAATGACGCGTTATCAGTAAAAAGAATCAACATGTGGCTATCGATATTTCACGAGATTGCATTTAATCCTCGTTACAAAACATAGGGTATTTAATTGACGGTAAGACAACAAGGAGTATCATAGCAAAGCCTTGGAAGTCTATGCATAGAAAAACAACGCAGCCAAAACAATTTGCAATTCAACCTAAATAATAATTAAGAATTCACAATTCGCCAAAATCTATTTCCAACCGAATTTCAGTCAATCTCTCTGCTGTTTCGCTATTTAGTCATATGACCATTATGTCGTTTAATCGTTCATTCAGCCAGATATTTAAACAAGGAACCAAATCTGAATACGGTATGTCCTATTGATTGCTTGTTAGTCTGTTTAACTCTCACTTTGTCCGTATGTCTGTCTGATTCCGTCTGCTTATCTGTTATTTAGTAATTTAGCCGATCACTTGTTCCTACATTGGTCAGTCAGTTAATTAATTAACCAGTTAATCAATGCAGTGTTTAGTTTTTGATAATTACCAGTTTCTTCTTCAACTTCTGGAAACTCTTCCGTTCTATTCGATGTGTTCTCATCAATGGCACCCGTCTTTGCTGGTATCAAATAAGTCGGCCCTACAAACCCAACCTGTGTCTTTTAAATACTGGCATTTACAGTTAATTGTTTATTTGTTTGCATTTACTGTTGATTACTTTTCACTCGCAATTTATGGTCGTCATTTACACCCCGTTAACCCCCCTACGTTGGACCGACGTCGTTATCTCGTCTACAATTCCATTAGCATCCGACATTTGACCGAAGTCTTGACGCTCCGTGGTTGCTACATAAGAAACAATAAATTAGGTCTCATGTTAAGCTACTAATTATAGTCAAAACATTTGTTTGATCAATCTAAGATAACGACATGTATTTGTGGCAAGGTGGTTGGTTGGTTAGAGCGATAAGCCCGCAACGCTCATGGTGCGCTGGGTGGGCGGGCGCGACCCTCGTCGGAGGAGTCACTATGTAGGGACCTCGAGCAAGTCCTTCGCACACATTTGCTCTGCAGTACAACTGCATCTGCGATGTCGAGGCGTGTTTGCACTTTTGAGCAAAAAATGTTGGAGGAAGGGCGATATCAAATTCTAGAGTAATAATAATAATAATAATAATAATAATAATAATAATAATAATAATAATAATAATAATATTAATAATAATAATAATAGAACTAATAATAATATAAATAATAATAATTATATTAAAAAATAAACATAAAAATAAAAGTAATAATATAAAAAATAATAGTTTTAATAATAATAATATTGTATAGCCTACCTCGTCTAGCAAGTAATTCACAAAGGAATGAGCCTGATGCAGCATCAATTTAATAAGAACGAACTGGTCTCGCAGATGATTGGCTAGCGCTCAGCCACGTGATCTATCTCAAGCAAGCAGATACCTCTTGTTCTGAACTAGAACAACTAGCTCAGAGGAACCTCATCGAATAAAAAGAACGAGAGTACCAACGAGATTCCGATATGCAGGACGCCGAATTGACGGCGGCCCGACGCATACTGATTTCCTGGGCAGATCATTGTTTGTCGTCAATTTACTTCTAATTGTTCGGCGTTTATGATAATTATATTGTAAATAATTTATAATAGAATGTATAATTATAATTCTATCTGGAAAAATGTACTGTTTTACATCCTAGTCTGAACGAGTAGGAAATAACCAGAGGACCGGAACTAAATGTACAGGGAAATTCAGAACAATCATCAGTTGTGGTTCTATTTCCCTTCACAAACTTTACCTTGTTGCATCCAATAATGTTAATGGTCTTTTGCACTTCGCTAACTGATATAATCATCACCGAAGCATATTTTCCATAGTGTTATAAGGACTTTTTGTTTCTACAATTTTGTCACATTTCGTGTAAATAAAAGAAGCGGGATACATAAACCTTATTTTTGTAAGCAATAACAATTACCGCCTACATGTGTCACCTGTGCGCGTTACCTGGTTATCATAATGATAATGGTGAAATCTCAACAACAAAATCTTCCCGAATCACACCATCCTATGGTTTGGTATCCCGTCATTTTGAAAGTCTAAATCTAGTTGACCCAGACCGACCTGTCATTGGCTCATCGTCGTTGTAGAGCCTCGTGTGTGTCGTTACGACAGTTAATGTCACGTTATCTAGAAAAAGAATCAACATGTGGCTATCGATAAATTCACGAGATTGCATTTATTCCTCGTCGCTGTCAAAATAATCATAGTTGTTATCGGCTTCATAATTCTGATAAACACCATTCATAAACACCAAAGTCATCATCACCTAATTTATATTCATCACCATAATTATATCAATGTCAACACCAATATCAATTAGTTTATAGGGTACAGCCTCACGTGGAAAGCATTGTAAAATGATTTGCACACAGTTTTATTATTTTAGTGTCAAACTAATTTTTCAATGACTAACCTTTATTTTCATCCCCATCTTCTGAATATCCATCTTCTGTCTCATTATAGCTGGGTTCGATTAAATATAGAAAGAATAAATCTTCTGCGGCCGAAACTTCGGCCCAAAATAAAAGAAAATTTCACTTCTACGGCTGAACAGATACAAAACTCCTCAAATTTGTAATTTGCGTCGTTAGGGTCGGTAGGGTCAGATTTTAGCGTCGTGAGGGTTCTATAGGGTCAGGGTTAAGATTAGTGTCGTTCTTAGACATATACGAAGAACTTTAGGTCGCAGAAGTAATTTTTTCTTTGCGTTTTTAGGCCAAAATTTCGGCTGCAGAAGCCCCTCTCATATAGAAAACAGGAATGATGTTGAAATTATGAAATGAAGTAATGGCAGGTTGTATATTAAATTAATGTAAGTTACAAAACATGGGGTATTTAAATGACGGCATGGCAGCAAGGAGTATCATAGCCAAACATTGTAAGCAAGTAACAAATTCTGAATAAGGTATGTCCTATTGATTGCTTGTCTGTCTGTTTAACTTTCACTTTGTCCGTATGTCTGTCTCATTCCGTCTGCTTATCTGTTATTCAGTAATTTAGCCGATTACTCACTTGTTCCTACATAGGTCAGTCGGTTATTAAATTATTACTTAACCAGTTAATCAATGCAGTGTTTAGTTTTTGATAATTACCAGTTTCTTCTTCAACTTCTGGGAACTCTTCCGTTCTATTCGATATGTTCTCATCAATGGCATCCGTCTTTGCTGGTATCAAATAAGTCGGCCCTACAAACCCAACCTGTGTCTTATAAATAATGGCATTTGGGAATTCTTACAACGCAAGACCAGTAGGCCTACAGTTAAGTGCTTTATCTACTAAGAAGCATTCAAAACCCATTCACTCCTATAGTAGCATTTGGCTTCGTTTGACTGGCCGCAGACAAATCATTTCGCTGACTCGTTCCGTGGATAATATGACGAGGTCTGGGGCTGCAGAATCATCCAATTAAGAAACTTATAAATAATCTTAAGCCGTTTTCATCCTGAAATACTCTACATCTCGTTCTAGAGTCTAGACAGAACCTTTAAATTTTTCAATAGGCAATTCATCAGCATCATCATCATCATAAACATCACCAGCAACGTCGTCATCATTATACTCATAATCATCAGTATCATAATCATCATCGTAGTCATCATCGTAATCAATATCATCGTTATCATCATCATCATCATCATCATCAACATCATCGTCATCATCAATTATTAGTAACTTCTGTGACAAGGAGTTTGATTAACTTTGATGACAGGAAATCAACAAGTAACGTCCCATAACGAAACTAGATCAGGTCAAGTTCAGTTCACGAAGAGATTTTGATAAACGGCGTACAATTATACAGAACTGATAACCACGACAATAAGAGCGTTAACAACGATAATTGTCAACGATATTAAGAAACGCTGATGACAATATCAGTAATTATATATAATATATATATATATCCGACTTACTTTCTGCACCATCTCTGCATTCGAATGTAATTTTTTCATATGCCTGGCCATCAATGGTCTTTTTTCCCAGCCACCAACCGCGTTGGCAGCGAATTTTTACAAAAGCATGAACGTCCACAGTGCATTTTCGCTTATCATTACAAGCCTCGTGAACAGAATTCTCGTGCTGAGCACTCAGCTTCTGAGTACAGCCAGCGTCCTTGACGCAGCAGGTGGAACCTTCACAACTTGCTAGTCCAAGATATATCCGTTCTATTCGAATGACCTTCGTAGGTGGACATGTTAATTCAAGACGTGATCCAACACATGCCTGCACGATTTCTGTTTTAAAGACAGAAACTCAGTTTGTAAGGGATATGTTCGATGCGTGCGCGAGTCAATCAACCAATCAATAAAATTTTATGTAGCGCCTCTTCAAGAAATCTACTCAGAGACGCTCTTTGCACCAGGCTATATGCTAAATGTCATTTCTAACGAACAAGTTGTCACAGTTAGCAAAACAGTGCAAAATATTATGCTGCAGAGAGTCGCCAGTGGTGGGCCCACGCACAAGCGTGAAGCCGACCAACGTATACCCGTCGACAGCTGACAGATGACACGGATGTTAAGAGTTTCCTTGATTGGTTTTATAGAAAGCATGCACACTTATGTTGGAAGATGCTCGAGTTGCTGATGGTGTTCATGTTGATGACGACAGTTGTTATCATAAGATGGCGAACGATACGACATGTCACAAGTCATATAACATGCCAGGGCTGGGAAGCTGACGTCGCTAGCACTTTGTGTAATGTAAATTAACAGAGGACGTTTCAAGCCTATATCTTATATATATAGGACATATGCATAGAGCTGCATGATCGCATCGGTACTAGCCTGATAGACTGATCTTTTATCGGTCGCTTGTTTGAGTCAAGATATATTGCGGATGACTACATTGATTTGTCAATACATTGTAACCAGAAAATTAATGAATACGAGAAATTTTAGTTTGAGGACTGCATAGTCATAATCACATACTGCTGCTGCCTGATGCAATTCCTTGGTTGCACACGATTATTGCAACCAAGCATATGATTAACCAGGAGTGATATCTGTCGGAAAATTCCATGCTGACTTCCTAAGATGATAACAGAAGAAAGTTCAAAACGCAAGTTATGCAACAGTGTCCTATACACTCGTTCGTTTAATGACTAATGACTAATAAACTTCTATAGCGCCGCCATAATAACGCCCAGAGCATCAACCGACGGCGTACCAAAACAAATCTGAAATCAGGTCAAATCCTAAAGGTCAGTCTTAAGAGACAGAAAGACAGTCTCAGCAGCATAATCAATCAATCAATTATTTTTTGATAATTCATTCAAATAATCATGCATTCATTGATAAATTCATTAATTGCTTTATTCAGAGTACATATTTGTCATATATGTGTATTCAAATCAGCATTTCAATCACAAATAAAATAGCCAAAACTTTGTTTTCACTTAACAGATTTATTTCCATTTTGACATTTCAGGAAGCTTATAATATTAGGGCAAATATATCTACCGAAGTATCACAAAATAAAACACACAGTAATGATGCTAACACGTATATGACAAACTAATATTAGTAATATATTTAATGCTATTTCAATCCTCAAGTAAGCGTATTTCCACCGGCAATAAAGGAGTATCGTTCCATGTGAATTAGTTACCGAATGTATGCTCAGCATCTCTCAATAATTGGTGTATGGGTAAGCCTATTAAATCGGTTGATCTGAATCACATTTACGTCACGCGAAATCCAGTTTTCGATTAGAAATGAAGCGGCAATTTTCACTTATATATTTCCTGAAATGATTTTTCAGGAAGTTTACAATTTGAATGCAGCGATACTTACCGGGATGTCACAAAACAAACAGAAGTAATATAAACACGATCATAACTGACTGATATATCGTTAATATTATTTCAATTCCACGGTGAATGTATTTCCACCGGAAAGAACGGTAACTCGATCAATGTGAATTAGTTACTGAATGTATGTTCCGCTTCACTCTATAATTGGCCTACAAATATAATTAGGTACACGGGTGGCATTAGTAGAGTTAGATCGACATCTGTTTTCCCGTCTCTTTATCTCTGCCTTTCTCTCTGTATGTCCCCCTCTCTCTCCGCTCACACACACACATATGCGCGCGTACACACACAAATATATATAATATATAATATGTATATATATGTGTATGTATTTGTTATTTGCCTGATTCTTTATTTGGATCCCTATGCTAAAGTGATGGACATTGTCCTAGCGATAGAAGCCGCCAGATGATCATAAGGCATATCTATCATTGTGTTTGCTAGGTTCTCTTGCAATTACTGATAAAAATACCTCCTTGATCTGTTCTGCTAGGCCTATGATGTCAATGCCAACATCCTGAGTCTTTACTCTTCGAAGTATCGGGAGATAAAAGATAAATAGCAATGTCGTCTTCTTCGCCATGATCATCATCATGAGCATCGTCGTGATCATCATCACCACCACCATCATAATCATCATCATCATGAGCATCATAATCATTATCACCACCATCATCATCGTCATCAGAAATATATCCATCACTGTCGTAGCCATTATTTCTGCCATCATAATCGTCATCACATCATGATCATCCCTGCCAATGTCGTCGCAATCGCCCCAATCACCACCACCCTCGTGATCACTTTAAACGTAATAACAGTGACCAATGCAGTGCAGAGGTGTAGATTATGAACAGAACCTTGTGGGACACCAACAAAGGGCACAAAGGCAATGAATGATAGGTTGAGGTTGATGTGATCGCACTGAGTGAATATAAGAGGGTTTGTAAGAAACCAGCGCTATGAATAATATTGCCCTGTTGTTTTATCATCCTGGTCAATTTCATCGATTTCAGGAAGGCATTCGATAGTGTGCACAGGGAGTCCATATGGAGAATAATGAAGGGGTACGGAATTTCTGCAAAGGTAATCGACATCATGGGAAGCTTCTACCATGGTAGCCGATGTGCTGTGAGATACGATGGAATTGACGGCGAGTAGTTCCTGATCATAACAGGACTGCGACAGGGATGTGTTTTATCTCCAACGATTTTTCCAATAGTTATAGCCTGGACAATGACGAGGGCAATAAAAGAGGTCAACACGGGACTGATATGGAATGAAGATGACAGATTGAACGATCTGGATTTCGCTGACGACATTGCCCTACTGGACCATACCTGGAAGGGGATGAAGAATCTAACAAGTAGGACGCGGGCAGAGGCGGAAAAGATGAGACTTACTATCAACCCAGAAAATTCAAAAATTATGAAAGCTGCGAATTGGAGCGAAGAAGACAAGATCTTAATTGATGGACGAGAGGTGGAATCTGTGGACGCTTTATGCTACCAAAGCAGACTCGTGTCATCGGATAGCAGCTGTGACAAAGAAATAAAGATACGAATAGGAACGGCAAACACTGCATTTGAGAGGCTCACAAACATCTGGAAGAAAATTGGATATAGTTTAAGGACCAAGGTCCGCCTGTACAATGCCGTGGTAGTGAGTACACTGTTGTATGGATCTGAGACATGGCCAATGACGGTGGCAAACAGGAAGAGACTGGAGGCGGCTCATCACAGATGGCTGATAAGAATCTTGCATATATATCATGGAGAGACAAGATAACCAACAAGATGGTATGAGAGGAAACGGGACAAGAAAACATCGAGAGCAACATCAAAGGGAGAAGACTAAGGTGGATGGGGCATTTCTGTGGCACGGAGGCGGAGAGAAGAGCTAAACAGGTGATGTCCTGGTGTGCGGGAGAGCGACGAAGGAGAGGAAGACCGATAAAAAAACTGGCCAGAGAATATAAGAGACAACCTAAAATCTTTGGAGATATTGTGGGATGAGGCTGAGACACTGGCTTTGGATAGAGACGAATTGAGGATGTGCGTTGCCCGATGTGTAGACCTACACAGGCAGGACTAAGTACTAAGTACTAATTAAGCTACTGTAAACTTCGGACTAGTGCTATTGGCTTAAAGGTGTATACTACAACCTAATACAGAAAGACAGTGGAATTCGTCTTCTAATGTTATGGGTGAATGCTGCACGCCTTTGCGACTGTTTCTAACCCATAGGCCTACCTATCAATATAGGCTACTCATAAGTAGCTGTGCCTACGGAAAAATTATGTTACTTCTAAGAAGGTATGCGCAATGCTTATCAGCAAAATCACACATGTACTCGTAATCGCAATCTCAACATTTCTAGTGACCACAGAAGCGAAGTCACGGGCACCAGCTTATTCACAGGATATTAGAGCAAAGCTAGTAAAGCAGCACATTTATTCAGTACCCACCACCTGACGCATTCCCTCCAAAGCAGAAGACAAGGGCAGTTACTTGCAGAATTGAACAGAGGAAAAACCATGGAATCCCTAGTTTACCGCGCGAGCAATATTGCGCGACTAGTAACCGCGCACGCAAAACCGCGCGTGGCTCATTACCGCGCCGATCATAACCGTGCATTTGCGTAACTTATAGATGCCTTTTTGATTCTCCACCTACTTGCTTATTTTTATTATATATATATATACGGGTTTTTATATTTATTATTATATTATATCGTTTTTAAACGTATGCCTTGAAGTTTTTGAAGTAACTGAGCAATTCTATGCCAAATGAGTACAATCTTCAGTGAGCTTCTCGGGGCCAACTTCTATCTGGAAATTCATCGAGACTCTTCAGAACGAGCAGAACACGAACGAGCTGAGCTGACAATAGAACAGTACGCCGCTGGTCTGAACCTGCTGCGGGCAGAAAAATCTACAAAGACACCGCGGGCCAAATCAAAGCCATCGTTGCCGATTACGGGAATCATCCTGTGCTGGACTATCTAAGGCCGGCCACACGTTAGATTCGACTCATGCGCAGCTTGATTTTATACAATACAATACAGCTGTAATTTGATATTTCCCTTCTCCCACATTTTTTGCAGAGGGGTCAAAGGGGTCACCCCTTTGAGTGATGGAGGCAAATCCGCACGCACCACGGCAACCCCAAGAGTCAGGAAGGCATTCACCTTTTTACTCACTTTATATCGCAAAGCTTTTCTGTAATGCAGTACTAATAAATTATTAATTGGTCATATGCTTATTATTAATATTTAATGAGCATGGTAAATGATGATCTCACGGGGTTAATTATTCCTATAACTGGTCACTGTTTTCATTAAGTGGGAATAGGCCTGTTATCAAACCGTGCTACCGTCACATATGTACCTCCAATGTGACACTCACAATGTCACAATAATGATGGGGAGCACAGTCTTCTGATGCCGTGGCATCTTCATTTACTTCACTTAATATTATTTTGAAAGGAAATGGACATTTGCCCTCGCATAATTGCTGCTCCCTTGGACAATTGCCCTCCCGAGCGGCCTATCACAAAATGTCATATGAAGGTTACGCTTTGGATTAATGGCAAATATATTTTTACAAATTTGATAGAAGTTCAATAAATAGCATGATTGTAATCATCGCTAGATGGCGTCGTACTGATGTTTTACGCGGGAACAGCGGCGCTTAAACTTATCATTTTTGGCGGTTCTGAGTTGGCCATTTGAGCGAAAAATGTGTCGAATTATCGGGGATGTTGTCGGTCGTTGATTTGGATCGTGTACCGTCGTCGAATTCAGTTTCTGGCCATCAAGTAGAGGATTTCTTTTTCCATATTCAGTAGGTGCACCTTGAAAGACGCCCTTTGTTTGCACGGATCTTTGTGTACGTTGCCCTCATTGTTTCTGCTACTGCTGAATTGACTGAAGGAGGTAGAAATCATTCGATTTGTTAGAATCTAGTTTCGAACATGGCCCGAAAAGGTTATAAACCAGATGAGTTAATGGAAAGTTTAAATGATGACCGAATAACCGACATGTTGATTACAATTCTTGAAAAGAAGCTTGGTCCGACCATTACACGGATTTTCGATGGCCCGGCTGCCTCCTATACTGCTGAACTTTAGGTGATGGTCGACGAGAAGACAGAGGCCGCACTAAAGAAATACCACTCTAAACAAGATGCCAGATAACTTGACCTGGAAGCACAGAGCCAGGCCTTGAGGATAAGCATTGAAGAGACGCAGAATTTTCTGCGGTCCGACAACTTGATCTTCCACGGCCTGGAGGCTTATTCGTCTGTCACGTGCCTGCTCTTCACGGTTCGACTCTAGGGTCGCAGGATGACGCCGTGGTCAATCTGTGTGATAAGAGACTCGGAATCAGCATCAAACCCTCTGACATATCGCGGGCATTCTACCGCTACCGAATAATTCGAAATCTTCTACGTCTCCTGTCCTGGTTCGTTTCACGAACAGACAGACCCGGAACATGTGTACTCGGCAAGAAAGTCCCTGAAAGTTGCCTCTTCAACTTCGGCTGTGCCTGTCTACGTCAACAAACATCTGACACGCACTAACTCTCATATATTCGCTGAAGCCCGGAAACTCGTAAGATCGAAGTCTCTGGTCTCCGCTTGGACTCGAGAAGGACACGTATTTGTTCGCTGCTCGACCAATCCGGCTGAAAAACCGGTGAAGATCTCCTCCATCAAGGACCTGGACAATCTGCCCCATGCCTAATGCCTGATTTGATCGTCTGTTCTATCATGGACCAATTCAACTCATCTCGAGATCGGAGCCCCGGCGATTGACAACCATCTCCTTGCATCTCTGGTTGATTGCAGACGCTCTGTGTTGTAACCATCTACTTACCATGTTCCTGCTTGGCTCCGCCAAAAAGCCTTGCATATTTTGTTTAATTGTTTTTTGCTGCTGTTTTGTTCACACATTTGTTTGTCTGGTTTTGTTCTGTTGTGTTTTTTACAGTTGCGTTTGCTTCAGTTCGTGTTGAACTCTGTCTGATTTTCAGTTGACTTCTTCAGTTAAGTCATTAGTTAAGTATTTCAAATGCGATATTTTGATAGATTCAAATGTTAATCTCGCGTGTGTGAATTGCTTGAATAATTATCACTTGTATCACATCATTTTAACAGAATTCTTTTTATCACATCTAGCTTCAAGTTCAACAGAATTCCCTTCATCGCCTCTAGCTTACAATTAGGCAAAATTGTTTTTGCCTCTGACCCCGACCCTGCCTTTACCCTATTCAATGCATTTGCCCCATCTCCTTTCTCTTTATCTGCCTTCAAGAAATTGTGCACAACCATAAAAATTCTATGAAATGAATACAACGAAATGATCTGCAACGAAATTAGCGGTCACCTATCAGAAGGAATGTCCAATCAGTCACATTGCCTACCAACTTGCGAACAAAATGCCTCTTAAACGTACGCAATCCATGGCAAGGCCAACGAATATGTCCGTTACGTACACCTAGCACTAGAAAACTCCCACGTGTTCGAAATTACTGAGTAGGCCTACATGTACATATAGTTAAAGCATAAATGAAAAGCCTTTTTAAAATACTGTAAAACGCCATTTTCTCCAAAGTAGATATAACAACACGAAACGGTAGAAAATCAAATCAATGCTACAGTAAGCAAGTCACTGTCAGAAATAATGAAAACATTGTTTGCAAAATAATGAAACATTGATATCAGGTATAGAAATCAAACGAAATGCTATGATGTGACCTACTTCAAGCCTAGAATCACCGATTCCTTCAAAATCCTGCAACATGTAATATCTTATGAACGAATACAGAACGCAATTAAGTGATTACTGTTTGATGCTCTTGTAATAAAGAGCGACGAAACCAAAAAGTCGATAAATTATTCATTATCGACAAAAACTCTAGCTTTACTAATTCACTTAAAATAGTTCACATCCATAGGGTCATATCATAAACAGTCTTCGCCCTCATTTGACATGTGTAACGATGGGCAAATAACTCGAATAAATGCAAGTGAATTACAAATTATAAAGGAACGTGAAATTGAATTTCAAATCACAAAATAAACGGGAAAATGTAACAGAGCAACAGATCACGCTATTCGAATTACACAACTTGAATCACATATCAATTAAGTAATTTCTATTACGTAATTTCAATTACTGATAATCCGGAAATCGAAACTTTGTTAAGATGCTTGCATCCACCAGTCACAACTATCTTAAAGCATTTTGTTAACATCGGTATGATAATAGTCGTGTAGGCACAACATCCTGGGGCAATACATGTGCCATTTAATGAGGAAGATCATAGGTTGCCGATCGCTTCTCTGAATCAGCATGCACTTTTATGTGCTTGTTAAGTGTAGACCTCCATGCAAAAGCTTCACTGCATAAATGACATATATATGGCTTTTCTCCTGAGTGAGCTCTCATGTGTATTGTTAGATAGCAAGACTGTGTGAATAATTTACTACAAAACTGACATATGTATGGTTTTTCTCGAGAATGGGTTCTCAGATGACGATTCAGGTTACTACGACAGTCAAATACTTTCTGGCATAATTGGCATTTGTATGGTTTTTCACCAGTATGGATTCTCAGGTGACAATTCAGATGGCTACTTTGCGCAAAAGTTTTCTGGCATAGTCGGCATTTGTATGGTTTTTCTCCAGTATGGGTTCTCAGGTGACAATTCAGGGTATTCATTTTCGCAAATGCTTTCTGGCATAGTCGGCATTTGTATGGTTTTTCTCCAGTATGGGTTCTCATGTGACAATTCAGGGTACTACATTCCGAAAATGCTACCTTGCATGCTTGGCATTTGTATGGCTTTTCTCCAGTATGGATTCTCAGGTGACAATTCAGATTGGTACTTTGCGCAAAAGTTTTCTGGCATAGTCGGCATTTGTATGGTTTATCGCCAGTGTGGGTTCTCATGTGATATTTCAGGGTACTACTTTGCGCAAAAGTTTCCTGGCATACTATGCATTTGTATGGTTTTTCGCCAGTGTGAGTTCTCATGTGACAACTCAGAGCATTGTTTTTCGGAAATGCTTTCGGGCAGAGTCGGCATTTGTATGGTTTTTTACAGTATGTGTTGTCATGTGATGATTCAGCATATATCTTAGGGTAAATGATTCCAGACATAGTTGGCATTTGTATGGATTTTCTAAGTATGAAGTTTCTGCCTAGAACTTTAATTCTCAGAAAATGACTTCCAGGATATCCACTGTATGCACTTTCATCTGTCTCTGTAAAATGATAATAATATTATTAGTAGTACTAGCACTTGTATTATAATTATCATTATTATCATTATAATATTAGTATTATTATTATCATTATTATTACCATCATTATTATTACAATTATTATTATTATTATTATTATATTATTATTATTATATTATTATTATTATTATTATTAGTATTATTATTATAGCAGTTTTATATAGCGCCCCTTCAAGGTCTTCTACTCAGAAGAGCTCAAAGCCCAGTTTCGGTCAAACAGGCCAGACAAGAATAATGCATTTTTACCAATTGACTTAATTCTTTTCATCAATCCAGCTTCTTCTTAACCAGGGTTCTTTTCATCACCTCCAGCTTCTATTTACGTGTGATTCTTTTCATCACATTCAGCTTTTACTTAGGCAGGAGTTCTTCATCACATCCAGCTTTTACTTAGGCAGGAGTTTTTCATCACATCCAGCTTTTACTTAGGCAGGAGTTTTTCATCACATCCAGCTTTTACTTAGGCAGGAGTTTTTCATCACATCCAGCTTTTACTTAGGCAGGAGTTTTTCATCACATCCAGCTTTTACTTAGGCAGGAGTTTTTCATCACATCCAGCTTTTACTTAGGCAGGAGATTTTCATCACATCCAGCTTTTACTTAGGCAGGAGTTTTTCATCACATCCAGCTTCTATATTCATAAACTAAAACGTTCTATGTACAACTGTTTATGTTAACTGCTCAATATACATAAATAAATAATTACCGACGCTAAAACCATACTTTACCGTGGTCATGTTAACTGTTCATTATATATTGATACGTAATTACCGACGCTAACACCATATTTTACCGAAATACTTATATAAAATACTTGCAATGTATGGATTTCTTCTATGTACATTTAAGTATGCACATGGTGGCCTAGCATACTTGAACTGCAAACCTATTTCATGGCATATGGATTCATTCGTTTCTTATTCTGCTTAGTGAAAGAATGGCTCAATTTCGCATGATCGCGTTTGAATGCCACTGGTTTAAGGTATCATCTGGTAACGTTTTTGTGACCTCTTTGGCGCAGCCCGCCATCTCCGGGTTTACCTTATTTGAAGTTATTTCTTCCTGAAATCCAGAAAAATCAGTTTTATTGTAATAGAGACGTAATAACGACCTCTACCCTACTATGCTCGTGTTCATTATGGACGACGACAAAATTAATAGCCAACTAACTCTACAGTAATTATTGCGCCCAATCTTAAGTTTCGAAACCATCTCAACTTATGAATACATTTTGTTGTAACTAGAAGTGTTGATAGACCTAGAAAACTTTATTTTTATCGAACGCTTACTTATTTTGTCAACACAGCATACTTTAAACTTTTCTGTGTAGAATATATGTAGCTAAATTAGTGACGTTATTGTTAATTGTGCTCTATGCGGTTTACGCATAGATATAAAAACCATATTAAGATCAGTGGTTTCACGAGAATTAAATCTTGTGTAAGAGGTGTCCATAGATTATTATATCTATGGAGGTGTCTAATAAAGTCAGCGCGCTAGACAACTATAGTTTCAAGTTTACCATGATTAAAACACTTAATTTAAATGTTAGCCTTTGCTGTGTTGTCCAATCTTTATCAGACGTGAGTTAAAATGGCAATGAAAAAATACGATCCTTGAAGTAGACGAACCGGCAGCAGCTCTAGGATGGGTGATCAGGGCTCCTCGATCGCAGGACGTGGTATATTTGGCGCAAAAAAATTACTTTTGGCCAAAATCCTGAAAACTTCAAGGTAGTGTAGACGATCGAACCTTCGGACTATAGACACAGAAACCCGTACATGTAGGTCATCGGTTCTCAACCCTTTTAGTCCTGCTACCTGTAAGTAACATTTACAAAGGTGTGGCGACCCCAGTTATTAAAAGCATTGCGTGTAGGTTACTGCCTTCACTGCGTCTTTACTACAATGCATTTTGCTTCTTGTCATGTGATAATCCACACACTTCATGCATAACATCAAGATCAATTTTTAATTCACAGAACAATTTAAAATTTGTTTTTGGTTATAATTTTATTAAATGAACCATAGTAAAAGTAATAAGTAAAGATTAATTAAGTCATTATATAGTAGAAGGCTACTTTTTAATAATCACGATTCAATAAATATTATATATGAGATACAAGACTGGAAATGTTTCTTAAACAAATTCCTGAAGGTTCGAGGCGACCTCTGGCAATTAAGTCGTAAGGCGACCCCTTGGGGGTCGCGACCTACAGGCTGAGAACTGCTGCAGCAGGCGTTTACTGCAGAATGAACATGCAGGTGACACTTCGGAAGATGTCGACGTCCTAGACGTATGTAGCGCGTAAGAGATCAGCGGTTATCAAGAGGCATGCTTATCATGGTCCATGAGCTGAAGGCCCGTAGTTAGGCCTATACCATGAGATTTTGATCCCTTGCTTCCCCATCTGTTTTGAAAAGTCTACTTTCTCTTCCGTTTCCTGTTTTCACTTGTAGACATCCAGGATGCTAAAATATCACAAAGCGTAAATTTAGATTCAAAAGAAAACTGTGTTTTCGCCTATGCTCATTCGTTACGAGATGGGCCTACAAACTCATCCGCAGCATCTGGAAAAGCTGCTGCTCAATTCGGGCCTAGCTTCAGCCCGATGAAAGTGATGTAAGTTAAGAAGTGAACGAGGCTTTGGCCTACTTGTGTGCTTAATAATCAGCCGACTTAAACTGTTTAAAATTATCAACGTTGATTGAAAAGAGTCACAAATGAATTGTATTCAGAATTTGGAAATGTACGGTCACAAAGCTTCACCTAATGCAAAAAGCACCTGTATAATAAAGATCACATCAACACTACGATACTATTACTACTGCTCTGTTGCAGTGATAACTGCTGTAGAAAACAACGTTTCTGTTTCGGATCGCTTTACCCATCATAGAACATTCACTCGGTCACAAAGGGTTAAACTTTTGAACGTTGACCCGATTACGGCTTGCCTTCGGTGTACCATTGGCTGTCGTCTTCGTCATTATACACCAACTCTATAGAAGCTTCAATATAGTATCACTTCATGAAACGCATGTTGTCATGGGTTTTTCTGAACAGATCGTTTTGTTGATGAATTAATTTAGTAAAACGTAGAACATTTATATAGCAACAGTTCATCACTTACAAAATATTTGTTGGATTTTGAAGATATTTTTGATAAATTCCTGGTAGACATTTCTCTTTAAATGGTACTTTAATCTGCTTCTACTGTTGGGATTAACTAGCGCCTGAAATTATCTGCAAAATCAGTTACACGCAAAGTGAATGTATAGTTGTTTTCTAATTGTGACCATTTATTTGCTGGTAGCAAATCGTTAATTAATTATTGTTCCTATTTATGTGCCATTGTTGTGTGAATGAGACCATAAGTGTGGCAACAGAAGTGTTTGGTTAGCGGATCTGATGGATCGATAGAGACAGACAGAACCAGATAGCGAGACAGACATAGCGAGGTGGAGTAGGGGCGTCAATCTCCCTCTGAGTGATAGAGACAAACCCCAGGTCCCTATATATAGTGCCAGGAAGGCTAGATATTCCCCCGAAGCTGCAAATAATGTCCCCCACCTGAAATTGGAGGCATTTGCCTCCGAACCCTCCCTATCTGGACGTCTCTACGGTGGAGCACTCACCCTGTAATTCTATTCTATTCCATTCTATTTACGGACTTATAAAGCACCTCTCAGCACAACCTAATCAGAGGCGCTTCCCGTGCGAGAAATAGTTAGTCTTAATTAAGAGAACGAGCAGAAACAGTGCTACCAGATAAGATTTGATTCGGCTGATTTGGCTGCATTAACTCGCAGCAGGAAGGCTGTTCCTTAGCGAATGGTCAACAGAGGCATATAGGCACGATTCTGAGCTGTGACAGTTCTAGACCGAGGTTCTAGAAGATCCTGACGGTCTAAAGAGCGGAGAGGACGTCCAAAAATAGCTGAGATTGGTCACCTGATAAGAACACAAGGGTAGCGTGGAGCCTGACCCAAGAACGCTTTGTAAGTGAGAAGGATATTTTTGAACTGAATCTTATCAGTCAGAAGAAGCCAATGAAGATGTTCAGTCATGAAAGTAGAAATATGTGAGAAACGAGGAAGACGGGCGATCAAACGAGCAGCTGCATTGAGTACAGACTGGAGCGGAGTGAGGCGGAGTTATGGTAGGCCGATGAGTAATGAGTTACAGTAGTCAATGCGGGAACAGATGAAGGCATGAACCGTGGACGAAAAAATGGTCAAAGACACAGATCGTCGGATGTAGTCGCCGCCAATGATAAAAGCTGGACCGAGATGGGTGCGAATCTCCTCGCTTGATTCTTGATCACAGGATGGTGGCGCTAAACGATTGGATAAGAATCATAATATGGAGACATGGATGGAAGGGTAAGGAATGGAAGTGGAAGAGTACTTGATGAAAGAGTTGACAGAACGAAAAAAGATGAGTGTGGGGAAAAGGTAGGAAGGAGATAAATGGAACGATGATGAGGATGAGGATGATGATGATGATGACGATGTTGGACTGAAGGAAATGACAAAAAATAATGGAAGAAGAGTAGTGGGGGAGAAACAAGAAATAAAAAGCATATGGGAAGCAGAGAAGGTTTTACTCGCTAGCTAATGCTACAGATAAGGGCAAAGGAGTATATCCTCTAAGCAGTGGAGGCGAACCCCCGTATCCCAGTGCCAGGAAGGCAAGATATTCCCCCTAAGACTAAAAAATTATCCCCTACCTGAAATTGGAGGAATTGGCCTCCGGACCCCCTCCCCTATCTGGACGCCCCTGGATAAGGGTAATAAATAATTGAGATTATCAGGCTGCCAAAGGTATTGTACTTACAGAAGAAGAAATTATGTTATGTTGTAAATAGTAAGCAGTTATTAGTTTTCTCTCGTTAGCATTTGGGAAATATAAACAGCTCCAGGAATTATATAATTTAAAGGAATTAGCAATTATCGGTCACTGACTCTTTTACTTCCGTAACTGGCAAACTCTCTAATGAGGCTCACGCAACGCCTGGACCCGCATACATGCGTTGGTGATGACAGTTGATGCGTTTCGTCACGTCTTTTCCACACAGTCGAGCGTGAATCTGATTACTGTGAGGGCTGATGGTACGTTCAGGTTGAACACGGATTTATCTGACGCATCCAAAAGTATACTGACGTCAGCGTAAGACTTGTAAGTCTAGAAATTCAATCAACTGGCTAAATAGATTTTACAATTATGTATGTGCATCTTGACGATTATTATCAAAAATTAATGTGATTGCAAATTGACTAAGATTATTAGTTTGTGAAAGATTGACAGATAGACAGGTAGATAGATTGTCCTGGATATATATATATACATATATATATATGTATATACATATATATATATGTATATATATATGGTGGCACGGTGGCCAATTGGTTAGAGCGGTCGGCCCGTAACGCTCAGTGTGCGCTGAGTGAGTGGGTTCGACCCGCGTCCGAGGTGTCAGTCACTGTGTAGGGACCTTGAGCAAGTCCTTCGCGCACCAATGCTCTGCAGTACAACTGCAGTACAACAGTACAACGCCGTCGAGGCGTGTGCATGCACTTCTGAGCAAAATATGCTTGAAGAAGGGTGGTATCAAATTTCAGTTGTATTGTATTGTAATTTCTGTTAAACTGATATATATATATATGTACTAGAGACCAAATTGATGATGATTCAGAGAGCTGAATTTAATTCAGTTGGAGGCGAGATAAAGTTCCTGACTGCGATTGGAATCATTCATTGAGCTGGAACGTAATCTGTAATAAATAAACTTAGTTTACTTTATATGAGAAACAAGTTAAGAGAGTGTGCAAACAATTTGAAGTTTCTTTTCTTAGGAAACAAAGATGGAATTTTTCTTTGGCGTTCACATTTCTTCGATCCTACAAGTGGTCGCCCTGGTAGTCAGCTTTCAAGGGAGTGTGTCAGGCGGTGTGTATAAAGTATACAGTTACTAGCAGTAGGCCTATATTGAAATAAAAGATATTGTAATTGGCAGCTTTCAATCAAATCAATAAGGGTGACAACACTATTCTGGTATTTTATGGATACAATAGCCATCCTTCGGACATCAGATAATTCGCGTTGTTCACGTCTATTTGCCGAAGTACTCAATGTATACATAGAAAGCGATTACCGTTGTCTAGTAGGCCTACCATTTTACGCAGCTATGACTAATGTGTATTGTCAAATAGCCCCCGGTTCATAATGCCAGAGGGTATAATTATATGGTGCAATTGAAACAGAAATGTGGAGATAAACCTTAGTCTTGCATTAAGACCACTATGCACATGCACCACACACGTGTGCATACACAAAATATGCGTTAGTGCACACGTACATGTAAGATTATTACAGATAATAGGCAGGACGATCTTGATGGTGCTTAATTGTTTTTGGTGTATCGTGACCGAGGGCGTGTAATAAAGTTATTCTCTGTCACGACTGTCGTTAACCGTCATCGCTAGCATAGCCAGAATAAATTAGTACAGTCTCTATCCTGGATGCAATGCGACTTACTAAGAAGGATAACGGTTATCTTGATTACCTTCATCTTCATTGCATTACCGCCTGTACGTCTTGAGTTACGTCTACTGTACATCAGTGTTGACTCATAGGTGGCAACACTATTCTAGTATTTTGTGGATGGGCCTCCGGTAATCGTCGTCCACCAGATAATTAATGTCGTTGTCATTGGCAGAGAAGCATGTTCGTTTTATTGTTAGGGTCATCGATTTTGCCTACGTCGATATGAAAATATATGTTCAAGTTTGTTCCTGATGTTCCTTGGTCGTACAACGGTTTGGTCCCAAGCACCACACTTGCCAGCTATAAGACTAGAAATGGACCTAACATGTCCCTTTACGTTGAATGCTGAATGAAATAGACTTTGGATGCCAACCATCAATATATTATCATTCAATCATCTCACCATTAGCCTATTTGACAATTTTGGACGATTTGAATATTTTTTACAAAAGCGTAATAAGGCCGACATTTTTGCTCCCTTAATATGGCTAATGTCTCGGGCGTATATCTTAACCGCATTTGATGAACCCATAGAGTGTTGTGAATGATTCGACTATCTAAGGAAGTCAAGCATGTGCGTCTAAACATTTCTATTCTAAGGAGTCCCTTTGAACAGGGTTAATGTGAAGAATTTAATGAACCTTTAGTGCGTATTTAATTTGGCTGGCTAAAGAAATTTGCCTCTAAGCATTACTATTCTAAGAAAAGTCTCTTGAACAGGGTCAATGAGAAATGTGCAAATATTCACAGCAAGATTACTCAAAGGGAATGAGCCGACATCACTAGCATGGTAGAAATTGATTTGACAAACTCTGCAAGTGAAACTTCAAACAAATTACTAAATATCTATTACTTACGGCCAAACATAACATATTATGGAAATAAGTTTCTCTGAAATGTAGGGTCTTATATAAGCGCCTTTAGGTCGGATATTGGGTCTCGTAACCCGTGTTTCTTCGACTGTCTTGGTCAATAATTCATAGTATGTTGGTTGAATTGCAGAAAGAGTGGAGGGTTGTGTTGGATATCGACTGAGTTTACGATGTCCAGTGATGAAGGTCATTGAGATAACAACCGTTATCCTTGGAGATTCTATATGTCAAGGCGAGTTGTGTTGTATCCAAGATCGCGATTGTACTGATTATGCAAGTGAAAACCATACAATGAGCGTCCGAAGAAGATGCGATGGTGAACGAAAGTGCATCGTTTCTGTTCTCGAGGAAGAAATCTCTTGTGGCTACAGTATCAGGACCAGCAATGACTTTGAGCGCATCTTATACAACTGCAGAGATGAACAACGAAGTAAGTTCACTTTCTTATCATATTTGCTGCTGTGCTTACAACTTCTTGAAACCAAACTTTAAGTTAAAACTCCACATAGAAAACAGTCAAAGCGCTGCCATTACACAAAATTATCGCATTCAAATCTAGACTCATCTGCTTGACTTTGTGCGCTGTCATTTCTTGTATGACTACTGTACAGTAAAAGCACGTTTCGTTCATTCAGATCAAGAATTTATACTGCACCCCTTCAAGAAACCTATTCACGAGCGATTCCACAACAACCACAGCGAAGAATCAGTTATTATACAGTCAATAAGGCTACTTTTCATAATTATTGTCTTCTAATGCTATTAACTAATGTGATGATTATTGGTTGCCTTTTTAACTCACGAGACAGACTTTCCTAGCTATAATACAATACAATAAAACTGAAATTTGATATTGCCCTTCTTGTATTCAGCTGAGAAGTACACACACGCTTCGACGGCGCAAATTGCAGTTGTAATGCAGAGCAATTGTGCGCGAAGGACTTACTCAAGGTCCCTACACAGTGACTTCTCGGACCAGGGTCCAACCCGCACTATCCACATTACAGGCCCACCACTTTAACTCTCGTATATTGGTTCATTCCTTCTGAACAATCTTGCAATGAACAGTTCCCATTAGCCCTGTTCAAAAGACTTCCTAGAATGGTAATGCTTAGACGCACACGTTTGACTTCCTAATAGACAGCCGAATTAACCACACTCTAAAGGGTTCATTAACTTTAGTTTAGACATTCAGCTAAGATATTTGTCGCATTAAGATAGCAAAAAATGTTGACCTGATTACGGCTTTATAAAAATAATGTCCAAAACGTCCAGAATTTTCAGGCTATAGATGCTATAGATCCGGACCGTATTTACACCACGCACGTCCTCTAATTTAACTCTATAATGATGCTAGAATTTGAATATTAATAAAAGTGTAATATTAATCCAACTTTCCAAGCTGGACAGCTCCTATTTTGCGTTTAAAGTAACATTTAGTCATAACTCAAGCATTGATAGGCTGGGTATATTCTTCTCATTGGCTGGTCAAAATGATCAGTTAACTGTCTTTGCATTTGATTGGTTCATGTACGTCTTTCCTTCTACTCTGTGCTAAAGAAGTTGTTTGAAAGGGTTTGCAAAAGAGGATTTGAGAGAAGGGAGTGTTGAAGATGAAATATTGTCACATAGCGAGAATTTGGTTGTGAAGAGAAGAGTCATACAGAGAGAGCGAGTTGCGGCTGTAGCATCTGCTATAACGATGGAAAGGTTTGACTATGTCTACAGTCACTAACAGTATTTGTTTGGGCAGATTAGAGTGGTTCATCATAGGTAGTTGATGTTGTAATCGAATCTCGCATTTTCCAATATTGCTGTAGTCATAATTACAATCTCGTGAAGAATCTGAGTGTCAAGAAGACGTTGAATTTAAAAGACAAGGGATATTCGTTCTCCTGTTCTTGACTTTGTGGGTGCCCATCTGACCAGACGAGACACACATCATCTCATCATCATAACTCCACAGAACACTGGTTCCAAGTATTTAAATAGTTTAATGTAATCAGGCGTAATGCATTGCCTTTACAGGATCGACAACTGCAACAATTCTTAGTACAGAGGAGAATACAGCGGAGATGGAATCGAAAAATGGTACACGCCACAGCTCTGAAATTAGCTTTCTCGATTGACTGACTGACTAATTTACTGACTGACTGACTAAACTTCTCACTTACTGGAATCAAAAAATGGTACACGCCACAGCTCTGAATTGAGTTTTCTCGACTGACTGACTAATTTACTGACTGACTGACTTGCTGACTGATTGATAGACTGATCACCTGAATTAGTCTTAACGAATTGATGTCGCCATGGATCTGAGCTAAGTGGAGCAATTGCTCCAGGGCGCCAAGGACTGAGGGGCACCTCCTCGGCCGATGCTAAATTATTTGTTCTTATAATTTCAGTCAATGGTTAGATTCACAAATTTACACGCCTTAGCATCGCAGCCCGTTCTCGTCTGACCAACGCGTGGTAGATTAGCGGTATTTATCACTAGGCCCCGTGGTTTATGCGATTATGCATATTTTCGCATAAATTTCTCGATTTTCGCATAAATTTTCTAATGGAAAGTTTTCGGTTTCACAAATTATTGCATAAAGTTAAGAAATTTCGGTCAGTATTAACTATAATTGGTTTGCCCATGCCATTATTAGCCTCTGGGGGCTATAGTTTACCGACCAGACGACGTAATTTTTGATGGCTAGGATCCGTGGTTTATGCGATTTCGCATATTTTCGCATAACTTACCATAATGTTTCGCATAATCCACGGGGCCTATTTATCACGAATAAGTTAATAACAGCCCGCGTCCAGCACGTGCGTCCAAACAAAAACAACCTTTAATATCAGCATGCACGCATGCTTTCACTTACTAAAATTAGGCCATTAAGTGAGACCTCAATGAAAAACCTGGTTGACATTATTCCACTCGTTCCGCATAGCCTAAATACCTCCTACTTGCACAAGTCAAAATTTGTCTAAGTAGGACGTTATTCATTTTCTGATCGGCTGCTCAGCTGCATATAAACGCAGTAATTGGCTGTGTTTGCTGAAATGAACACATTTTTCAGCACTTTTCTGTTCGTTGAGTAGAACATTATTGAACATCTCTTTACTTCGTTTGTTAATTCAGAAAACTAGTGCAGAAGAGCTGAACTCATTTTGCTCTGAATTTTGAGAATTTCTCCATTGTCCAGTGTTCTCTCACAAAAACCAAATAATCCGTAAATTCCATGAGAAAGTGCAGAAAGACAGAATAACAATTGTGTAGTTGTATCTTTTCTGTTACTTCTTCATGAGCTACTGAGAATGGACATTGCTCGGTGGGACCGTGGGAGAGCATTTGAGCAAGGTTCGCTCGAAGGCGCCGCAGGGTCAGCTACGCCACTGATGTCTTTAGATCTAATAAAGGCTGCCGTATCTCCTTCCCAACCCCAAGATGTCTTTGTAAATAGCAATATAACAATAGTCATTTGTTTGTGACGATGCTGTCATAACCATGCAAAATTGGTACTATTCTAAGCTGGAAGTCACCGGCTAGAATCATACAAATGCCTACAGTAGGCTAATGCAAGTTTATGCAACTATTATCACTCGGGAAACTCCTGCCACTGCAGAATGTCAATGTGCTAGATCAGGTTGTTTTTCAATGGAAATAAATATTTTAAAAAATAACAAAATAAAAAGCCAGGGGAGCAGTGTTTGGCTTGGTTCTTTTACATTAGATTACTTGCAGGAAGAGTATAGATGCAGTATAGAGAAAGTAAAACTGATCAGCAGAGCGCGCAAACAAAACGGTGACACTTTTATGTCCGCCTTTTCGCATTCAACCTTTTGATAGTAAACCCTTGTTAGTAATTAAGCGATACTACATTATTGTAAAAGCGTAGGGCTTCTCACGAGGCTGCCTTTCTTTACAATGCACTCTAAGATGCACCTGACGTTATATTAATTGCAAAGTCGTTCAATAACTATTGCAATCTTTTAAAAAAAGATGCCACAGAGCGTTCAACTGACGTAGCCAACAATGATGGCTTTGACGCAAATGTGAACAGTCGTGGCGAAATAGTTGCGAATGAAATCGCACGTAACTCTATATTTAACATAGTAATTATTGTTGACTGATCTTTTATGTAGCCAGCTCCAAGTAATTGCAGTGGTCGAAAGTCTCTAGAGTCTACTCCGTGTGAAAGTGAAATTGGTCTCTTAAATAGCAGATTCATAATTACGGTTTTACGACGTTTGTTTAACGCTGACGCCAAATAAAAGATGATTGACGTTGTTTGTTTTACCTTTATCGTTCTTTGTAGTGAACGTTCTGACTTGTAGTCGTGTGGCCTACGACGGACCATGACTAAGTTAAAGGGAAGACTTGTCGTTAATGGACTTGTTAAGAGTTTCCATACCCTAGGAATTGAGGAGTAGAAAAGGGGAGGTATTAGAGTTGAGATTTGAAGGTCAGGCAGAACGAACATTTATCAAATTGGATTTCCAGAGAAAGGGCCAGAAACAGAAAAGGCGAGCCTATGGATCGAAAGTCAACGGAAGTCAATATTCAGAAAAAGAGCAAGTCAGAAGACCTGGCTGCGTAAAACGAGTTCTTTGTAATCAGCAAAAATTGAAGAAATAGGATATCCTTAGATTTCCAAGAAAGACAGAAATAAAGGAAATCGATGTCCCGAACCAGTTCAAGAGGGAGACAGCGTTGTATAGGAAAAATTCCATCCAACTGACGGTGTGTTAATTGTAATGTCCAAGAGATTATGCATTACCATTTGTGCAACATTCTGTCTTTACTACCCGCAATTTATTATGGTTGCAGGGACCAGCAAAACAAAAGTGAAGTTTCTGGAAAGTTTTCTCAAGAGACCTATCTCGCACACGGAGAACTAAACCAACAATAGTTCCATCTATTTTTGGCAGCGAATACCGTGTGATAGACCCTTCTCGTAATCAATTTTCTTCTTCTAGTTATCTGCCTCATCTGCAGGCTTAAATGTCCGACGTTGCCATTCTTCTCGCTGTTGGGTCTCTTTTTTCAGCTTTCCATATCCTATATTCATCTGTCATCATCCAGTCAAGCATCATCTGTCTTGATCTTCCTCTTGTCCTTCTTCCCTTAATTTTTCCTTCTATGACTGTTCCCCTCTCAGTGTGTCCAATACATTTTCTTTGTCTCGTTCTCATTGTGTGTAACAGGGTTCTTTCCTCTCCGATCTTTTCGAAAGCTTCTTCATTTGAAGAATCAGTGTTCATGTTAAATTTGCCTTATTATTATGACATTTGCATATGAACTTTGGAAAAAGGGCAATCTCCTATGTACATATGGTTGTTTTTAGTTTGATTTTCTTGATTTTCAGCGATTTTTCTAATAATTGTTATCGTCAGTCTGATCGTCATAATTGTAATCTTTGCCTCAGTTGTTTCAATCGTCATGGTTCGAAGGTAAAGCATCATTTTCGGTTTTTTAATTTACGCTAACAGTGAACAAATCTTGCATTGCACTGTCGGCGCTCTATAAATGGTTGTAATAACAATCTAAATTATAATTACTATTTCAATTATTCTATTTGCATTAAAATTTACAATACATACGTAAATGAATATGCAAATTAACGAATGGATAAATGGGTAAGTAGAAATTTAAATGAATAGAAAAATAGGCTTAATAAGCAGATAAATACACTAAAATTGAATAATATGTGAATAAGCAGAGGATAAATAAATGAAAGAGTCAAAGTAAATTATTCGAAGAGTAATAGTAATGTAATAATATCAACATTAATTGTTATTGTGATAACCGAAATGGAACACCATTTTAGTGTAGGTTGTAGGCCTACATGTGAATCGGGGAAAGAGTTCATGATGAGCTGTGACCAGTAACTGTTTCGAGAGGAAATCTCGAAGGGTGATGCACAGAGGAGCCTCCGACAGATGATGGTGAATGATTGACAATTACGGCGGAGAAACAGGGAAAAACGGAATTCAGAAAGAAAATCGTTCCCGAGACTTGGCGCAATTTGGGATATGGCTCGTTTGGAGATCATTAATGAACGAGGTCGAGATATATGGCGACATGAGGATAATTGGATAGAGCATGTTTGCTGGATGCGTCTTTACGATTCCCACACTTGTACAAGGATGTCATTAATATTCATGAACCTAATGCGTTGAAATATGTTTAATATGCATGAAATCACCCCTTCCGGATAATTATGCATATTCATTATGTTGGCGTAACATTCAGCACCAATACACCATTGTGGGCCATGTAACATCCAGCTTCCATTTAAACACGATTCCTTTCATCACATCCAGCTCCAATTAAACAATTCTTTTTACCAATCCAGCTCCCATGCATTTAAACAGAATTCTTTTTATCACATCCAGCTTCAATTAATTTTTGTCTGATTATTTTCATCACATTCATGCAGCTCCCTTGAATTTGAGCAGAATTTTTACATCACATCTAGCTTTAATATAAGCAGAAGTCTTTTCGGCACGATTCTTTTCATAAATCCGGCTTCTGCTGTGTTATGGGACAGTGGTCGGAATTTGAGACGCTATAGCAATAAATTACCCAAGTTCATATGCATGCTACCTTCAAATGTCTCATGTTTGAGTCGCTTTCCAAAGCGGTATCTCAAACTTCAAAACCTAACGTAGGCCTATGCCATTGTTAACGATTATTGTTATGCATTATCAAAGATTATTGAGCCAGATATAGCTGGCGTCACGTGGCCAGTTACTTTAAGCCCATAAGCTGCGGTTTATGAAGGTTCATGTTCATTTGCGAATGAAGCATATGAATATTAACGATATCCTTGTACAACTGTGGGAATCGTAAAGACGCTAGCTGGATGGTGAAGAGCTCCGGAAGATATTTTGCGAGGAGCAATAATTGGCAATACAATGATGACCAGTAAAATAAATAAGTTAATTTATTGATTCATTTTTGTCTGTATTCAAAATTATCAATATTTATTCTGAATGTCAATCTGTCCTTCGCGTGTAGGCCTATTTGTTCCTAAGATCTAAATAACTATTGAAAATAACAAATATTAATTTCAAATATTAATATTAAATTTTCCAACACTATAATTCTATTTTTGAAATTATAAAGGCATCGTGTGAAATCCTCAGTGGCAATCAAAACTTCTGATCTCGAAACTACTACAACTGAAGCCATTTCAAGGAACGAGGCTCAGGGAATGAACCAAAGCGATGACGTCGGTACAACGGTTGCATTCTACATCAACGACAGTTCTACAGAGCCAGAGATTGCTCTGAATGATGTGGCAAAAGATTTGGAAATCCCGGAGGGGGATTACTGTGAGCTACAATGCGGCATCCTATTACTGCCTTTGTACGCTTCATTAACTGTCTTTGACGACCTTCAGTAAATTTCGACAGTTCAAACTGTCACCTGAAGATTGTGACCTCGAGATCGTCCTTTAAAATAGTGCAGGCCTACATTGGTATAGTAAGGACATCTTGTGGACTTCTTTCTGCTTGTCCTGAGTAGGTTCTTGAAAGGGCGCTATATAAGTACTCAGAGTGAATGAATGTCCACATTTGGTACCATCTATATCACTCCAATTTGAGAACTTGACGCTCAAATAAGGCATGCTAATTACTTGGACCAGTTTCGCTGATGATCTTGAAATAGAATAGACCATGAATAACATATGTCAGTCGTAATCAACATTTATCTGTTTTCGTCATCGTCAATTGAGACAGGAATTAGCGCCTGTGACATTATATTATTTGCACCACATGAAACCTGTATAAGCGAATAATTTTGCTGGCGAAATGTTCGTTTGTTTAAAATGATAGTCAGTCATTTCAACTCATTTTTTGTTTCTTCTCGCTATCACGGTAGAGATGAATCTCCTACTGTCACATAATTTCACGTAAATTTGTTGACAAGTGAATCAAGGCATTAATGAATTATGTACCTCGTGTGACCGTACTTCAATGCGAAATCGAAGCATTAACATCAGTAACAATTAATATTTTGTCAACGTCCTCTGTAATTTATATAAAAATGTATTTGTCGTATGTAGTTCGCGGCAATAAAAGTTTTGTTTGTATTTTTTTAATAATAGGCCAATATGTTCATTTATCTACTTTCCTTGTCATCAATCAAGAGATGAAGTCTCTTAGGCCCATGTCGTATTAGTATTACGCCACATGCTTTTCGGTATTGAGCTATATGCTTAAGTTTAGGGATTATGTCATCGAAATGTTTTTTGTTTATCTTGAATGGTAACCAGACTCTTATTTCTGCACTGGTTGAGGCATGTTTATGGAAATATTGTTGAGCTTTGTTTATGTTCCTGATGTTCTTTGGTAGTACAATGGCTTGGACCAAAGGACTACACTTGCCATCTAGTAATAATAATAATAATAATAGTAATAATAGTAATAATAATAGTAATAATAATAATTATAATAATAATAATAATTGTAATAATAATAATAATAATCATAACAACAACAATTTTTGCATAGCAACAACACAAAATAGCCAGTGTCAATATTCACAACCGTAATAGTAATAATATTATTATTATAGTGACTAATATGAATAGTTCCTATTATAATCTTTGCGATGATAACATACTAAATGCAGATTGCGCAGTAGTTGAAGCCGTCTGAGTAAATGCAGATGTATTGACCAAATTGTTACACGTTGTTACACTGGAATATTTTTAAGCATATGACTTTTTACAGTTAATCTCCAATATATAGAGGTAGAGTGGTCACGTGTTGTCATTCCACTCGAGTAAAGGACAATATCAAACGGGAACAAGGAGAGGACATTAAATGCACATTTCTCATTGTATTAGTCGGCACTCCTTGCGGTTTACCACCTACCAAGAAGGATTGAAATTCAAATGGCAGTTTAATTTAAACTGTTAAAATTTAGTGTAGTTGTTCATAGACAACCAGTGGTTCGTAATTTTTTCCATGATCCAATTGCTCGTATTCGCTGTCACACTGGAGTTTACCTTTATTCGCTCCCTCTAATTCGCAGTAATCGCTCGCTGGGACTTCAAAATTCGTTGCTCCACTCTTCAGAGATATCTCGACCTCTTTGGATTTGGTGTTGATGTAAATGGGATAAGTGGAACCAGAGTTGTCGTTTGAACTGGTTCCATTTGCCTCGTTTATATAGATACTTCTGTCAGTTTCAAGATTAGACGTCTTAACAGCTTCTGACGATATCACTTGTCGCTTCGTTTTCCTTAAAAACAAATAAAAAATTTTCTTGCGCTAATTGTTGTTGAGACCTGAAAGCTTAAAATGGAAATTGATATTCATTATTTTTAATAGTATTTAGGACTAAGGCAGGAAACGAGGAATGAAACAATTTAATGAGCAATCGAATTACAGAAATGGACCATGATGATTTTTCTGGTATTAAATTATTACTTCATTAACTTATTATTTTAATAAGCATTATATTATCATTGATGTTGTCATCGTTGCATTATTGCCACTCTGCATTATTTACTTGATTTACTATTGAAACTATCGTTTTACAATTCTCTATCTGTTAGTGAAGGCCTGAAATGTCTAGTCATCCATGTTTAGCCTATATGTTAGTGGGTTTCGATATTCCCAAATCAATCTATTCGTCCATTTATCTATTTCATTTTTTAGTTATTAACTGATCTATTTGAAGTAATTCCACATGGAAAAGGACCGTTGGAGATGTTTTACCTTCGAACTATGACGACTGAAATTGAAACTGAAGCAATGATGACGATCAGACAGATAACACATGCGATGATAATCATAGGAAGTGCTGAGAAGGTGAAATCTGAAAAGAAATACAGTTATATTAGACTAAAAGCTCACAGTATCCTTTTCTACCATCTTACGCTAGTGAATAATTATAATCATAATCACATTTATTTAATGTTTCAATGAATTACGAGCATATCCTCGTGTGAACTGCTAACTAAAAGTTTGGTTCTACGCTTGCGCGAGAGGTCGCCAGAAGTCAGAGGGTTCAAATCTACATTTCCAGTAACTTGCTTCTTCCTGCAATCTTAATAAGGTTTATATTAAAGGCAGACGTTAGTGACACAAAGCGCTTATGCACTACAAAACAGCGCCTCCTTCTTGGAACTCCGACTAAAATGATTTCAATTCCCGAACGTTTTAACGTAGGTGCCTATGTTCTTCTCTTACACAAAGTTGCTGTTCAGTCCGATCGTCGAGTTTCACTTGAAATTGTACACAAAAGCTCTACATTTCAGTAAACCATTTTCTTAAAATTTTGCTGTCTGCGAAGATATCTGTGAACTAAACCAGTCCAACTGACGCTCTCATGCTGAACATTGACTTTCTTTTCTGTTGTTGGGCCCGGATTCTGGAACTCTCAAATTTTCGCTGTGCAGTGTCTTCTGGCATTTTGACCTCAACTAAGACTCATCTATTCCTTGACTCATTTCCTTTGTATGATATTTCCATGTCGTGTCGAAATAAACTAAATTTTAAATCGAATTCACCTTGAAATTTGTCTTGCACAACTGTTCTGATTATTGGCTACTATCGACCGATATAGTATACTATGAACATTATGATAGTAGCGCCATAGAAATTCTTATTATACATTAATAGATTACTGACACTTTTGAACCCTCTTCATTATATCTCAAATTCTGATGCCATATGGATAGAGCACACGGGCCTCAATATTAGTTCACCTAGGCTACTGATATATAGCTTCATTACGATAGGATCCCGTTAGAAAGAATTTCTTCATAGCCTATATTTCCAAACGACAGCGTCTTATCGGTTTTGTGGTTGAACAACAACCACGCGTCGTCTGCTCATACTTAATACAAAAGATCACAATTATTTTGAAATTCGAATTAAAGGACATCACGGACATAGCTGCTTAGTGTGTATCACTTTCAGATATCCCTGTTGAGAAAAGAGTTTCACCTCCAGCGCTCGTAATTTTCACCGTGCTTCGTTCTTCATATCCGTTGTCATCTGTAGGCCTACCAGTGATGTGGTTAAAGGCGTCCACGGTAGTCTCAACGTCAGTTGATTTCGTGGTGCCATCTACGCACACATTATAAATATTTATTATGCGGTTGCTGGGAAAAGCCATCATTAGGTAAACTGATACAAACAGGTGTGTCTAGATCTTTTGATCCAACCGTGTATTTAAATAATTATGTAAGCTTAGTGAAAATTTTACAAAACCTCTTTTCGGTTTTTGGGAATAAAACGGCCAATAATACATTCAAAAGGAGCTTTAAGGGAAAAGGTGACGTTTTGTTTAGCATTTTCATTATAATAACTATAAATGTCATTATTATTATTATTATTATTATTATTATTATTATTATTATTATTATTATTATTATTATTATTGCAACATAAATACAATAATTCTTTGATTGTTCTAGTTATGAAGCGAACTGTGAGGTCTAAATTGTATTGATTCATTAATAGAGTGATTAGTTCCAAGTTAGAGCGATGGACGTGATAAGAATGCAAACTTACTTTCTGGATCATCTCCGCAGTCGTAAGTAATACGTTCAAAGTCGTTATTAGACCAAGTGCCAAGAAATCCACAGTTGATCCATCTCTTGAAAACGCTAACGGTACAGCTGTGTCTGTAATCACAACTCTTGCGAACAAACGCTGTACGGTTTTCATCCGCATCAACAGTGCAGTCGTGGTCGTCGATACAGCACGAGGTACTTTTGCAGACAGAATCTCCATGGAAAACGGCTGTTATCTGGATGACCTTCATCCCTGGACATCTTAGACTCAATTGAGATTCAATGCAACCCTGCGATGTTTCTGTTACAACGAGAGGACGAAAACCGAAAGACATTTATTTACATGTACAATACGAGGCATGAGTATAACTGTTTAAATGTGTGGTTGTGAAGCCTATGTTGGTGATCTCGATCACATTTAAGGCTATTTCTTCATTTCCATTTTGCACTCGCTTAATTACTGTTTCTAATTAATGTGACCTTTAAAATCGAAGCTATATGTAGTTGTAATTAAATCAGATGATATAACGATAGTGCCAACATACCTCGTGGAATTAGATTCATATGGTTGCTCTAGTGGTGGGCCGCTGGTGACATTTTAGAAGGCAATGGTTGTGGAATGTGGAAGGTGCATTGGGTGTGTGTAATTGTGCTCCCATGCTAAAGCGTCTGTAAGTGCACAAGCAGTAACTAATTGTCTCTGTATGTAGAGTGTAGATGTACACAATACAGACTAAATAACAGAGAGAGGTCCAAGCAGAAATGATTGAAGATTGAGTTAGGGATTTAAAATTTAATGATGAATTTTTAGGTGCAAACGTTATCTACATTGAATTTTCTGTTATGCGATAGATAATACTTTGGGACACTGTCTATAACGTACTTAATTATGCTCAGTTGCTCCACCTTAGGGTACTCTTGGGCTGCCGAAATGAATCGCTGTTAACCACGTACTGACTTTTGGTGATTCAGAGACTGAATTTAATTTGAGCAGAGGATAGAGTGAAATTTTCCTGAATGCAATTCAACCGGTTTAGGCCTAGGCCTACTTCCTTGGAAATTAATCTATTATCAAGAGGCTTAATGTTCATTTACGTGTGGAATGATGTGAGTTTGTATAATATTATACTCTTATATTATATAATATTATATTCTTATTGTGTACTCTATATACACCAGAAGTGTAAAAAGATTTTAAAAAGTGGGGAGGCATAATACAAAATTTTGTTAGCCCTCCCACTTTTTTAATTTTGCTTCCCCCCCAGAACTGTGAAAAATGGGGGGCACAAATTATCTTAACAAAAGTAATCTTAAAAATTCATTGGATAAGCATAAAAAAGAACCAATTTGGGGGAAGCACATGGGGGGCACTGAGCATTAAAACTGGGGGCTTTAGCCCCCCCCCCCAGTCTTGAAACTGGGGGGCCGGTGCCTCCCTTTCCTCCGCTTGTTACACCCCTGATATACACATTTTTCTTGTTGCCAATCTATTTTTATCAAAACACAACTAGTGACTCTGTATACTCTATGCGTACTACCTGACACACTTTCTCGAAAGCAGACGACCAGAACGACCACCTGTAGGATCGAATAGATATAGTCTCCAAAGATATATTCCATCCTCATTTCCTATCAAAAGAAACCGCTAGTATAATATTATACAAACTCACATCATTCCACACGTAAATGAACATTAAGCCTCTTGATAATAGATTAATTTCCAAGGAAGTAGGCCTAGGCCTAAACCGGTTGAATTGCATTCAGGAAAATTTCACTCTATCCTCTGCTCAAATTAAATTCAGTCTCTGAATCACCAAAAATCAGTATGTGGTTAACAGCGATTCATTTCGGCAGCCCAAGAGTACCCTTAGGTGGAGCAACTGAGCATAATTAAGTACGTTATAGACAGTGTCCCAAAGTAGTATCTATCGCATAACAGAAAATTCAATGTAGATAACGTTTGCACCTAAAAATTCATCATTAAATTTTAAATCCCTAACTCAATCTTTAATCATTTCTGCTTGGACCTCTCTCTGTTATTCAGTCTGTATATAAATTATATATATATATAACATTATATATATATATATATGTAATCTCTACCTGTGTATCTACGTGTACATATATCGATCTACTTCTTTACGAGTCAGTCATTTCCTTCCTATTTCGCCAAACATTAAACATTTTGTCCTACCATATTTAATCTTGAATTTAATTCGTCAAGGTGCACATACATTAATCCAGGGGTGTAACAAGCGGGGGACAGAGGGCATGTGCCCCCAGTTTTAAAACGGGGCAAAGCCCCCCAATTTTAGTGATCAGGGCCCCATGTGCCCCCAAATCGGTTCTAATTTTTTATGTTTCTAACACCGGGGTCGAAAACCAGACCGTCCATCTAATCAATATGCATTCGCTTACTTCCAATAGCCTTTCAAGGCCTAAGGATCATCAATCTCACGTACAGTAATAGCAGCTGGCTAATTGAGTCGGTAACAATTGGTTCGGTCTTTATGAATAGACAGTCGTGCACCAAGATATAAGTATGTTCAGACCACATTAGCATTTGGCATCAAATAGGGTATGCATTCATTCGTGCAGGGTATAGAGCTGTATCTGAAATCAACGCTTACAATAATAGCTTCGATTGCTTGACGATAACTTCTTGTTAGACTGCGCCTCGGCTTGTGATCCTTGTTACCTGCCAGTGATGACAGTAGGCTTTTGGTTCTCTGGTTCCAACACAACTAAGTCATATCCTATCACGTGCCAGATACAATCGTACCTTGAAAGTGCTCGGGTGGTTTATTCCAGCTTTCGTCTTGATTGCGTTAGAAGCTGTTTCTAGCAAGATTGTGCGAATTTTTTAACTGAACATTAGTGTAAGGATCTATTTGTAGGATATAATTATGTTGTGATCATATAGATCATTGTCATAAGTCGTCCGGTATGTTAGTAAATACTTGCAAGGACATGACAATAACATGACAGCTAATATAATAGACAGCATTCGAACATCACCGGTTGGTACCAATAACGGAACTATGAGGAAAAGGGGAACGGAGAATTCCTCCCAGGACAATTGCCCCCAGATTAGGACAAAAAGTATATATACATACATACATATCTGCATGCATGCATGTATGTATGTGTGTATATGTATGCATACATACATGCATGCACGCACGCACGCACGCATGCATGCATACATACATACATACATGCATACAGATTCCGAGCAAGATTTCCTTTTCTTGGCTGGTTGATTTAGTTCAGGACCCCTTATTTATTTAGCTTGGGTTGGGGGCCCGGGTCGTTTATCCCCCCTTTCTACCCTGTCATTGGGCCTGAGTCTGAGTATACAAAAAATCGTATCCTGAGAATCCAATTTATGAATCGAAATTTGTCCCGTTGACCATGATGACTACGGATTTTTAATTGGACGAAAAATGCACCCATTTAGAAAATGGCAATACTAAATCAGTTTATGCTTTCGATTGCAATGTGTCAAACAAGTGTTCTCACAATAAATGAGTGTTACACTGACCTAACCCTTCAAGTGGAAAGTTTCGAGAGTGAGTGATGAATGGGTTTCCACCTTCATGTGCACAGGCCATGGCAATTATGTTGTATGTACTTCATACCTTCATAGCAATCTCAAGGTTAGCTAAAGTACTGCTCTACCGCCTAAACCCCGATATTTTTTAACCAATTAAGAATCTGCCTTTTGAATTTTGACTTTTGCCTTGTCATCACCAGCCAAATGTACTCGACCATCTTTTAGCCACATTATAGTTGTTTGCAGTCATTGATTAAACATGAAATCCTAATTTAAAAAACTCTGGCATATTAAGTAAATAATTGTGAAGGTGCTAGAGAAATGTCTGTATACAATACATGCATATCAAATATTAGATCTAAATAACTTACACATTGACATGAATCTTGCAGCAAGTTAAAGCAGAAATTTATTTGGCATCCAGTCCATGCGCTGTTGCATTGACATTTTACAAGCCTCATGATGATAGAAAAGATTAATTTGCATGCAATTTAATGTGTATTGTACAGAATAGTGGGCCTACTTTATAGTGCGTACTTTAACTTTAAGAGCGTCCTGCATATCTCATTTCAATGGAGTAATTATCATAAGATGACCTTGGTAAGATAATTTGCGCCCCCTCCATTTTTCAAATTTCTGGGGAGCCACAATTCAAAAGGTGGTGGGGGAAAAAAAATTTCTTTCGCTTCGAGCAAATATTTTTTAAATTATGCCTCCACCCCACTTTTCAAAACCTTGTTACTCCTCTGCATACATCTATATAATAATTAACCTATTCAGTCATTATTAGTAGTAAATTTGTATTCTTACACATACGTGGACCAGTGAGACAATAATCCTTAGGCTATTTGATCCAGATGTACCAAAGCCCTCACAGTCATCAGTTTCACGTTCGGCTGTCTGGAAAACGTGTGACAAAGCGATGAAGCGGCCAGAGGTTGGCATCAACAAGACAAATGCGGATCTAGCATGTGAGTCTAATAATATTGCGATCAGGAACTAAAAGAGACTGTGTCCTATTTTAAGATATAATGCTACGGCAGCTTAGGCAGCTTTTAACTGATGACGAGATGAAACTAATGACTGACTAATACTTGGGCGTCAAACTCTTAGCTTGATAATTCCAGTTAACTATGACCCTAAGCTGTAGCATTAGTCAGTCAGAAATCCAAGAAAGGAACGGTCTTGGGATTGGTCTCCATCTTAGTTTAGCGTTTTTGGTTATTTGCCGTTTCAGAGCAATTTCTTTTATATTTGTTGGTTATTTTCGATTATTAGAGACAGCTGATGTTTAGACACTACGCGCTTGTTATCGATTTATGACGTGCTGACCATCTATATATTCATGTTACTATGGGCAAAAAGTGCACTTGCAACGGAACCAGCCATTTCAAAATTTGCTTTCACAAATTTCAAGGTTTTGGAATAATCTAATAATGATGTGATCGGCCACGTGTAGTCACTGTTAACCTACAATTCCGAGTACAAGTAGGCCTACACCATTCAAAAGGAACGTTAATCTACTTGTTCAGATGTCTTATTTAGAACCTATCGTATGCTGTAAGTAATTTATTGTGTGATATTCTCAGGCCGAAACCACGGGCTGAACCCGCAACAGTTCAGACTGGCCGGTAAAACTGTTTTCTGCACCATTATTACGATTAGTATTCTTCAGCAGTAAAATTAATGTTTTAAGCATTTTCTTCCGTTATAGCGTCTTCATAATTTGAATTGCACCACTTATACCAATCTGTTTATGTCAATATTACCACCAGTAACTGTGTAGTGTATATTTTATACGTGCGATCTGATACATTTCCTCCAAAGCAGACGACCAGGGCGACTACCTGTAGGATCAAACAGATGCAGTTGCCAAAGAACAATGCCATCTTCATTTCCTAAGAAAATAAACTGCTAATAGTATTGTCTACAGACTCTCTGAACTTGTTCCTCGTATGAAAGTAAAGTAAGTACGCTAGTTGCAGATTGAGTTGCTTTCCAGTTAAGTGATCCTATCAACCGCAGTCAGAAGACGTTTACCTAATCATCACCTCGAATAAAAGTTTAGCTCTTGAAAATTGGTCAGACAAAATCTGTATTCAATCATGTCGAGATACCCGTTAAGCAATTTGGAAAACGAATGCGTACGCGAATTTTCAATGCATCGTCTATGACGAACGCCACTATGCGGGGGTGCACATTTGAGCCTAATAAAAGTGACATTTAATCCGGTAGTAATGGAGGCTTTGGCTTATTTTGTTGTCTGTTAATTGTTATATGATATCCCAGGATTCCCAACCGCTGATGACGAAAGAAACTGAAAACATTGAAACATGAAACTTTCACTTGGTACTGGTACTTCCATATTTTACATTTTATCCCTTTATGTAATATATATTATATACATGTATATATATACACATATATATACTATATATATTATATAGTATATATATATACTATATTTATATACATATATATACACACATAGCTATTGAATTACTTATGAGCAAAAAATGTTGGAAGAAGTGCGATATCAAATTTCAGAATAAAATTGCGTGACTGGATGGCAGATAACGATGATGTGAGTAAGTGCACAAAGGATCTACCCCTCATATTTGTGATGGAGTAATTGATTTGGAGGCCTCCATTGATTTCAACCTTAGAGAGATAGGCCGACTTGATGCGAACTGACGTCTCAAGCTCAGCACTCCAGTGCGCAATCCATTCCAATATGGCCCCCGTGCATGTAATGATATGCTCGAGCAGTGACGAGTCAGACTTGGAGATACCTTGCTACATAACCATTCAAATATCTGACCCCATTAACATTGACACCAAGATCGTGCAAATATGCCAACTTAACATCGAGTTGCAGCCTCAACTAGTTAAGGAGACTTAAAAATCAAATTCATTCTGTTACGTTGGAAATTGACAGTAAAGAGTCGGTCAATACGTTCACAATGGCTATTCTAGAATTCCGGAATAATTCAGAAATTCAGACAAAAATATCCCGATATTCCGGTAAAAAGATTATGGTCCTTAATTGCAATCTCAATTAGTGATCACTGCCTTGTTATTGGTTACTTCTACCTACTTTTTATCATGCAGATTTATTGCACAAGTTTATTTATTACCTCTCATAATTATCTTGATAATTCCAATTATCTGTGACCCAGAACTCTCTGAATTAGCTAGCCATAAAAACAGAACCCTCGCCCTCTCTGCTTCGGTCTAACTACTCTCCATATTTCCTGTTTCTCCCCTCCTACTCTTTCATTCTTTCACTCGTTGATCCTTCCCTTCCCCTGTATTTTCTCTCCCGTTCCGTTAATGCCCATCTCTCTCTCTTCTCTCTCTCTCTGTCTGTCTGTCTCTGTCTGCCTGTCTGTCTCTCTGTCTGTCTCATCAAGCGATCTGTCTATCTATCTATTTATCAATCAATCAATTCATTTATCAATTGGTCCATATATCCATCAATTCACAGATCTATCTATCAATCAATCCGTCTATCTGTCATTCCTTTCTCTTTGACACTTTACCATTTGTCCCTTCAGCCGTTGCACCAAGTACTAACCTCTGTCTGTTCATTATAATTCCCATGCAATTGTTCAGAACCGCCATCTAATGATCAGGAATCAATTGAGCAATTTAAATTACTCAACACTTTCACAAAAACACAGTCACTGTCTCAGAGGAAGAGGTTCAAACCCATTCGGTACAAACAAATCAACTACTGCATGTGTACTGCCATATATCTGATTCCGCCTGTTACATTTTCTCTGTTTTTCACCCACCCTCTCTAACATTTCACTATATAACACCTATCAATCTATCAGATTCTTTAATAAAGCACTTCTATTGTCACACATGCTTTTATGTGCACAACAATAACCCATATTTGAGCGACATAATTTACAAAAGGAAATAATTAAGACTTTAAATTAACTAGTTACGTGAGTGTGTGAATTATTCAAAGGCCCCACACAGTAACCATCTCAGAGGAGAACGAGGATGATCGAATAATACCGTTTGATCGATTGAGTCAGTCGCCAGAGTTGACCGAAATATTAGACTTGGTTTACAAAATAAAGATCAATTCGACTTGTTCTTAACGACAAGTCGAATTGATCGTTGTTTCCTTGACTTGATTTGACAATTAAATATTTTACTTACTAGTTTTATCTAACAGTTGACATAAGGCATATTAACACAACTACATCATTATTCGAGTAATGAATAATATACATGTAGCTGTAATAATGTTCGTATACTGGGATAGTTTTGTTTCGCCATTCGTTTAGCATCTGTTCATTGATAAATTATTGTGACATGAACCTCCAAAACGTGGCTCAAAGCCACTGGCCTTAACCTATGCAGTGATCATAAAGGCCAACGGCTCCAATTTTTAGCTCTAACTGCAAACCAGACACTGCACGTCCTCTGCTATTGTTTCATTTGTTGAGCTGTTACCTATTTTTGATTGGTCGCTTTGAAGTAACCAAAATCTCACTATAATAAATTGAACAGCAAAATCCAATGTCAGCTAGAAAAAAAAGTTACCATAGTAACGTATCAACACCAAACTCAGAAGTGATAGAGCTCGTCCATCAAATTTTCCGAATAAGAGGTGGATGGATCTGAATGGATTGTTTATTACATAAAACATATAGTAGAGTTCCAGAAAATATCAGCAAATAGGCCTACTGTGTAAAAGAAGATGATGATAGCCAAGCTTATTCAGTTTCATGATTATTATTCTCATAGATGTATTTGCTTCTTTAATGGAACATGTAGCCCTAATAATGATAACAAAATACAAATAATAATAATAATAGTAATAGTAATAATAATAATAATAATATTAATAATAGTAATTAAAAATAATGTCTCTCATCCTCTTTTTGCTTTTCTCAAAACCTACTTCTTCTCGCGGGGACTTGAGCACTGGCAGCGCTTCTGAACGGTTCACCCTAGGCCTACTAAAAGCGCTCTAGAATTTTTAAATACAAAACAATACAATATGATAGTAAAATTAATAATAATAATAATAATAATAATAATAATAATAGTAATAATAGTAATAATAGTAATAATAATAGTAATAATAATAGTAATAATAATAATTATAATAATAATAATAATTGTAATAATAATAATAATAATCATAACAACAACAATTTTTGCATAGCAACAACACAAAATAGCCAGTGTCAATATTCACAACCGTAATAGTAATAATATTATTATTATAGTGACTAATATGAATAGTTCCTATTATAATCTTTGCGATGATAACATACTAAATGCAGATTGCGCAGTAGTTGAAGCCGTCTGAGTAAATGCAGATGTATTGACCAAATTGTTACACGTTGTTACACTGGAATATTTTTAAGCATATGACTTTTTACAGTTAATCTCCAATATATAGAGTTAGAGTGGTCACGTGTTGTCATTCCACTCGAGTAAAGGACAATATCAAACGGGAACAAGGAGAGAACATTAAATGCACATTTCTCATTGTATTAGTCGGCACTCCTTGCGGTTTACCACCTACCAAGAAGGATTGAAATTCAAATGGCAGTTTAATTTAAACTGTTAAAATTTAGTGTATTTGTTCATATACAACCAGTGGTTCGTAATTTTTTCCATGATCCAATTGCTCGTATTCGCTGTCACACTGGAGTTTACCTTTATTCGCTCCCTCTAATTCGCAGTAATCGTTCGTTGGGACTTCAAAATTCGTTGCTCCACACTTCAGAGATATCTCGACCTCTTTGGATTTGGTGTTGATGTAAATGGGATAAGTGGAACCAGAGTTTTCGTTTGAACTGGTTCCATTTGCCTCGTTTATATAGATACTTCTGTCAGTTTCGAGATTAGACGTCTTAACAGCTTCTGACGATATCACTTGTCGCTTCGTTTTCCTTAAAAACAGATAAAATTTATCCTGCGCTAATTGTTGTTGAGACCTGAAACCTTAAAATGGAAATTGGTGTCCATTATTTTTAATAGTATTTAGGACTAAGGCAGGAAACGAGGAATGAAACAATTTAATGAGCAATCGAATTACAGAAATGGACCGTGATGATTTTTCTGGTATTAAATTATTACTTCATTAACTTATTATTTTAATAAGCATTATATTATCATTGATGTTGTCATCGTTGCATTATTGCCACTCTGTATTATTTACTTGATTTACTATTGAAGCTATCTTTTTACAATTCTTTATCTGTTAGTGAAGGCCTGAAATGTCTAGTCATCCATTTTTAGCCTATATGTTATTCGTCCATTTATCTATTTCATTTTTTAGTTATTAACTTATCTATTTGAAGTAATTCCACATGGAAAAGGACCGTTGGAGATGTTTTACCTTCGAACTATGACAACTGAAATTGAAACTGAAGCAATGATGATTATCAGACAGATAACACATGCGATGACAATCACAGGAAGTGCTGAGGAGGTGAAAACTGAAAAGAAATACAGTTATATTAGACTAAAAGCTCACAGTATCCTTTTCTGCCATCTTACGCTAGTGAATTATTATATTCATAATCACGTTTATTTAATGTTTCAATGAATTACGAGCATATCCTCGTGTGAACTACCAACTAAAAGTTTGGTTCTACGCTTGCGCGAGAGGTCGCCAGAAGTCAGAGGGTTCAAATCTACATTTCCAGTAACTTGCTTCTTCCTGCAATCTTAATAAGGTTTATATTAAAGGCAGACGTTAGTGGCACAAAGCGTTTATGCACTACAAAATAGCGCCTCCTTCTTGGAACTCCGACTAAAATGATTTCAATTCCCGAACGTTTTAACGTAGGTGCCTATGTTCTTCTCTTACACAAAGTTGCTGTTCAGTCAGATCGTCGAGTTTCACTTGAAATTGTACACAAAGGCTCTACATTTCAGTAAACCATTTCTTAAATTTTTGCTGACTGCGAAGATATCTGTGAACTAAACCAGTCCAACTGACGCTCTCATGCTGAACATTGACTTTCTTTTCTGTTGTTGGGCCCGGATTCTGGAACTCTCAAATTTTCGCTGTGCAGTGTCTTCTGGCATTTTGACCTCAACTAAGACTCATCTATTCCTTGACTCATTTCCTTTGTAGGCCATTTCCATGTCGTGTCGAAATAAACTTAATTTTAAATCGAATTCACCCTGAAATTTGTCTTGCACAACTGTTCTGATTATTGGCTACTATCGACCGATATAGTATACTATGAACATTATGATAGTAGCGCCATAGAAATTCTTATTATACATTAATAGATTACTGACACTTTTGAACCCTCTTCATTATATCTCAAATTCTGATGCCATATGGATAGAGCACACGGGCCTCAATATTAGTTCACCTAGGCTACTGATATACAGCCTCATTACGATAGGATCCCGTTAGAAAGAATTTCTTCATAGCCTATATTTCCAAACGACAGCGTCTTAGCGGTTTTGTGGTTAAACAACAACCACGCGTCGTCTGCTCATACTTAATACAAAAGATCACAATTATTTTGAAATTCGAATTAAAGGACATCACGGACATATAGCTGTTTAGTGTGTATCACTCTCAGATATCGCTGTTGAGAAAAGAGTTTCACCTCCAGCGCTCGTAATTATCACTGTGCTTCGTTCTTCATATCCGTTGTCATCTTTAGGCCTACCAGTGATGTGGCTAAAGGCGTCCACGGTAGTCTCAACGTCAGTTGATTTCGTGGTTCCATCTACGCACACTTTATAAATATTTATTATACGGTTGCTGGGAAAAGCCACCATTAGGTAAACTGATACAAACAGGTGTGTCTAGATCTTTTGATCCAACCGTGTATTTAAATAATTATATAAGCTTAGTGAAAATTTTACAAAACCTCTTTTCGGTTTTTGGGAATAAAACGGCCAATAATACATTCAAAAGGAGCTTTAAGGGAAAAGGTGACGTTTTGTTTAGCATTTTCATTATAATAACTATAAATGTCATTATTATTATTATTATTATTATTATTATTATTATTATTATTATTATTATTATTATTATTATTGTTATAATTATTATTATTATTGCAACATTAATACAATAATTCTTTGATTGTTCTAGTTATGAAGCGAACTGTGAGGTCTAAATTGTATTGATTCATTTATAGAGTGATTCCAAGTTCCAAGTTAGTTCCAAGTTAGAGCGATGGACGTGATAAGAATGCAAACATACTTCGTGGATCATCTCCGCAGTTGTATGTGATGCGTTCAAAGTCGTTATAGCCCGAAAGTCCACATGGGGTGTTTTTCTTGAAAACGCTAACGGTACAGCTGGGCCTGTAATCACAACTCTTGCGAACAAACGCTGTACGGTTTTCATCCGCATTAACAGCGCAGTCGTAGTCTTCAATACAGCACGGGTAGGGGCTTTTGCAGGCAGAATCTCCAAGGACAACGGCTGTTATCTGGATGACCTTCATCCCTGGACATCTTAGACTCAATTGAGATTCAGTGCAACCCTGCGATTTTTCTGTTACAACGAGAGGACGAGAACAGAAAGACATTCATTTACATGTACAATACGAGGCATGAGTATAAATAACTGTTTAAATGTGTGGTTGTGAAGCCTATGTTGGTGATCTCGATATCACATTTACAGCTATTTCCTCATTTCCATTTTGCATTCGCTTAATTACTGTTTCTAATTAATGTGACCTTTAAAATCGAAGCTATATGTAGTTGTAATTAAATCAGATGATATAACGATAGTACCAACATACCTCGTGGAATTAGATTCATATGGTTGCTCTAGTGGTGGGCCGCTATTGACATTTTAGAAGGCAATGGTTGTGGAATGTGGAAGGTGCATTGGGTGTGTGTAATTGTGCTCCCATGCTAAAGCGTCTGTAAGTGCACAAGCAGTAACTAATTGTCTCTGTATGTAGAGTGTAGATGTGTTTTCTTATTGGGTACTCTATATACACCAGAAGTGTAAAACGTTTTTTTAAAGTGGGGGGGCATAATTAAAAGAATATTTTTTTAGCCCTCCCACTTTTTGAATATTGGCCCCCCAGAAATTTGAAAAATGGGGGGCACATATTATCTTAACAAAAGTAATCTTAAAAATTCATTGGATAAACATAAAAAAGAACCAATGTGGGGAGGGGCACAAGGGAGGCACTGAGCACTAAAAGCCCCCCCGTCTTGAAACTGGGGGGCCGGTGCCCTCTTTCCCCCGCTTGTTACACCTCTGATATACACATTTTTCTTGTTGCCAATCTATTTTTTTATCAAAACACAACTAGTGACTCTGTTTACTCTATGCGTACTACCTGACACATTTTCTCGAAAGCAGACGACCAGAACGACCACCTGTAGGATCGAATAGATGTAGCCTCCAAAGATATATTCCATCCTCATTTCCTATAAAATGAAACCGCTAGTATAATATTATACAAACTCACTTACATCGTTCCGCACGTAAATGAACATTAAGCCTCTTGATAATAGATTAATTTCCAAGGAAGTAGGCCTAGGCCTAAACTGGTTGAACTGCATTCAGGAAAATTTCACTCTATCCTCTGCTCAAATTAAATTCAGTCTCTGAATCACCAAAAGTCAGTACGTGGTTAACAGCGATTCATTTCGGCAGCCCAAGAGTACCCTTAGGTGGAGCAACTGAGCATAATTAAGTACGTTATAGACAGTATCCCAAAGTAGTATCTATCGCATAACAGAAAACCAAAATTCAATGTAGAAAACGTTTGCACCTAAAATTTCATTATTAAATCTTAAATTCCTTACTCAATCTTCAATCATTTCTGCTTGGACCTCTCTCTCTCTGTTATTCAGTCTGTATATAAATTATATATTATATATCTGATATAAAATATAATATATATATGTAATCTCTACCTGTGTATCTACTTATATCGATTTTCTTCTTTACGAGTCAGTCATTTCCTTCCTATTTCGCCAATCATTTAACATTTTGTCCAACCATATTTAATCTTTAATTTAATTCGTCAAGGTGCAAATACATAAATCCAAGGGTGCAACAAGCGGGGGGACAGAGGGCATGTGCCCCCAGTTTTAAAACGAGGGCAAAGCCTCCCAGTTTTAGTGATCAGTGCCCCATGTGCCCCCAAATCGGTTCTAATTTTTTATGTTTCTCCAAGTGTTTTGGATTCGTTGTAGCCTTTTGAGTACCAGGTCTGACAGAGAGAAAAAAGTGAATTAGCATAACAAGGGCGAGATGAGACAAGTGAGCAGGCTATGGCTTCCAACATATCTTTAGTTACAGCCGACCTAATGTGACAAATTGCCCTGATGTAATTGAAACAAGATTTACAGGCTTGTTATGTGAAGTCGAAATGTGAGCTTGCTGTCGAGCGTAACCCCAAGTGTTTTGACAGTTTCAGACATATCACTTGCTGTATAAGTAGACCTGATTGTTAAGTATTGTTGTATAGCAAAAATTTCAACCTCATTGCCCCAGGTTCCAAGGTGGGCCATATTACTTGCGTTTATATATTCAACAATACCAGAACAGCTGCCCAATTTTAGGTTGTTAATTAAAACGAATATAAGCACTAATGGCAAATGTATTATCTCGCTAAATAATCAATCATATGCATCTAAATAAGCAAAAGCAAATAGCCTAGCTGTTTTCAGTGATAATTTGAGGCGGGACGAGTTGCCTTCAAGCTACCACCGTCTAGGGTAGCTTGCAGCTGATTTCATATTACCCCTGAAGTAGGCCTAATCTGAAATCGAAGGGGGTAACTTGAAATCGCCTTCAAGTTACCCCCGGGGGCCATTTCAAATTACCTACCGGTAACTTGAAATCGACCCGGGGGTAACTTGAGATTAGTAACTTGAAATAACTTGAAGAAACTTGAAATTTCACATTACATCCATTCATCTTCCCCCCGGTAACTTGAAATCGATTTCAAGTTACCCCCAATCTGAAATCGCTCATGTAAATATTTGGGGTTACCCCATTTCAAGTTACCCGCCCCCCCTCCGGTAATCTGAAATCGATTTCATACTACCTCCTTCGTATTCACATTATTCCCTCCGTGAAAGAGACAAAATGTTAAATTGTTCTGCTTACAAGTGAGTTACAACTAATGATAATATGTAGGCCCTATATTGAATAAAACACGTGACACATAAAAAAATGAAAGCTTTTTAATATGTGAAAAATATATAAAAGTCAACTTGTATGAAACCGGTAATAAATTAGATCAATGTGCATCACATATTACATACACACAAAGGATATAATAAAGATTCAGTCAAACTAGTGAAGAAATTAGTGCAATTACAACAATAATAACAACAATTATGGACACAGAACTTCTGACTTGATAACACAATCCTCTACTTATCTTGTTAAAAGTATAAAAAAAATATTTAGCAAATTACGGGTTCAAAGTGATGCGACAGATTGCTATTGATAAGAACTTCGTTAGCGTGAATGTCTTTGACACAGAATAAGCATCTGCTACTCAGATGGAGCCAGGCATGAAAGAGAAGTAGGCATAATGGTCGGCCAAAAACGATATCAGCTAACTGGATGGGAACTAGTAAGTGAAAGAATAATTACCATCACACCACAAATAGGGCATACCAAGATGACCCTGATAGAAGTGTATGCACCAACAAGTACAGCCACGAACGAGGAAAAAATGAGTTCTCTGAACAACTGCAGGATGTCATGGAGGCGATACCAGAATATGATCGTAGGCGACTTCAACGCATAAATAGGCAAGGACAGGACAGGTTGGCTGGACATACTCTTTGCGTCGCTTCTGAGTCTTGGCTTCCTTTCGGCTTTCACCACGCCCCTTCATAGATGGGTCCATGATCCTCTCATCTCCCGAACGACCGGCCACGACAATGAGGTTATGCTTCTCATGTGTCTTTTCTTTTGCAAGATATGGTTTTACCTGGGAGGCCTGAAAGCTTTCCGCAGAACCTTCCTCCTTTTTCGCGACTTCAAGGGATGAAGCCATGAGCCAAATCTTGGCGATTGCCTGTGGTCACTGTTGTTTGCGTTTGTTTCTCTGTGAGCTGATCCGCACAAACACACGCACACACAAGCTGTTTATATTTATATCTCTGAGCTGAAGGACGACCTGTGAATTTCTATCTCACAGTTTTGTCTTAGCATTCACTCATTATAGTAAGCGCCTTTTCGCCAGCTATATTTATTTCATATGGTTTTCAGGGACGCGTTGAGAATAGGGCACACAACCCTGAGTTGCAAGACTGAGACATTGTGACATAATGTAAATAGATGACTAATTGTAATGCCATTCAATGCAATGAATCTATGTATATATACATATATGTGTATGTATATATATACATATATACGCACACTTATATATACATGCAGCATTTGATACCAATCATCCAGTATTCTTTTCAGTCTATTTCTCAATTACACTCGCATCGGTCATCATCACGTAAAATCAGCCTGAATTCAAGCCCTTGTGAATCATAATGTGAGGATGAAAAGAATACTGGATGAGTCATCTGCAACGTTCGGAGAAGCAATGCATTTGGTGAAGATCCTGTCTAGGTTGTGGAAAGGAGGATTAGCAGCTCAGGTTTTGGTGAATGAAGAATCAAGGAAGAGGGTTGACTTGTTCGCGTACAGCTGTTGGGTCTATTGAGATACTAAGCACTTAGTTCTTCCTTTGCAGGTCAACACATCGGTCAGCGCAGTTCCTCCAGTTGTCTCTCTTGCGCGCGTGTGCATTTATGATTGATGCTATACAGGTCGAAATGCTTCCCTTCCCCTCTGCTTTTATGTGATATGCATAACAATATTTATGTATGTGCGTGCTTGTGTCTGCAGTCGTGCACCAAGATATAAGTATGTTCAGAGCACATTAGCATTTGGCATCAAACAGAGTATGCATTCATTCGTGCAAGGTATTGAGCTGTATCTGAAATCAACGCTTACAACAGTAGCTTCGATTGCTTGACGATAACTCCTTGTTAGACTGCGCCTCGGCTTGTGATCCTTGTTACCTGCCACTGATGGCAGTAGGCTTTTGGTTCTCTGGTTCCAAAACAACTAAGTCATATCCTATCACGTGCCAGATACTAGTGTACCTTGAAAGTGCTCAAATGGTTTATTCCAGCTTTCATCTTGATTACGTTAGAAACTGTTTCTAACAAGATTGTGCAAATTTGTAAACTGAACATTAGTGTATGGATTTATTTGTAGAATATAATTATGTTGTGACATATAGATCATTGTCATAAGTAGACCTGTATGTTAGTAAATACTTGCAGGGACATGATAATAACATGACGGCTAATATGATAGACAGCATTCGAACACCACCTGTTGGTACCATTAACGGAACTATGATGAAAAGGGGAACGGAGAATTCCTCCCAGGACAATTACCACCAGACTAGGGCAAGAAGTATATATGCATACATACATATTTGAATGCATGCATGTATGTATGTGTGTGTATATGTATGCATAAATGCATACATACATACATGCATACATACATACATACACACATACATACATACATACATACATGCATGCATGCACGCACGCACACACGCACGCACGCACGCATGCATACATACATACAGATTCCGAGCAAGATTTTCCTTTCTTGGCTGGTTCATACACTGCAATTCTAAAAATTCATATTTCATAATTCATAATTCAAAATTCCATATGTAAGCTCCAACGGTTGCGGTGCCACCAGAAAGCATTACATGACTGAAATGCATTAGTATTGCATTCAAATTGATGCCCTTAGCGGCATGGCTAATCACGACATGCATACGACCTGAAGTACAGTTTGTACTAAGGCAACACCAAACAGAAGTTTTGAATAAATACATATATTGCGCTCTATATATACCAATTTGTTCAAAATTCCAGACTTTTTGAGTAAAAAAGGCTCGTATCGCGTCTTCCTGCACACGATCGACGCGAATTGTTAGATCGTACTTTTGCATGGTGCTGGTTAAGACATACTCCAGAGTTCTGCTGTATGCATATATCGATCATCAAAAGAGTGAGCATCCGAGTAGTTTGGTCGGAGAGGGGGAGGCCGGGGACAGGTAGCGATGCCATTATTGATTACATACTGCCACTCTGCAATATTATAAGCAGATTACCAAAAGTGACGCCTGTCAATACAAGGAACGTATTGCTTGTATAGGCATCACAATTGGTTATCTGTGTACATTATGTCACAATGTCTCAGTCTTGCAGTTCACGATTATGTGCCTTGTTATCAACGCACGTCTGTTGTTATGTCCAGTCTGTTGCTATGTGCGTCATACATTGCCGTCTCCCGGCATCTTTGACCCTATTAATATGGACTACCCTAATTGTCCCCTCTGGAGCAACTACAATTGACAAGGTCTGACCTCAGCCCTAACTCCTAGACGTATATTATCATTGAGATGCAAATGAACTACAGACGAGCACCAAGCGCTAATAATTCCATCACTGACCACTCAATCGACATGCACGGACCCAGCTGGTAGACCTCTGGTTTTTATTGGCATGCATACTCATTAGATGGGTGTTCCAGTTCGACCAAATGCTCTGGTTCCGCGTAAAACTGAAAGGTCGCGGTGTTATGGCTTTAATTAAGGTAGTGTGGGTCAATAAATTTCTAACAGTTCAACATTTGTTTTCACGATTTGATCTTACCTATTGCAGGTATAAATACTGTCAATTACAAAGGAGAATAACGCTTGTTTGGTTATTCATTCATCCATAATGTATCACTTTGTTCCTACTCAAAAAAAGAAAATATCTGACAGTAGAATATTCGTCATTGGCTAAACAAATATTCTAGTGGTTGAAGCCGGGGTTCAGATCTTTGCCAGGGCACAAATTTGATTGGAAAGGTCTGTTGCAATATGCACCTTAGGGTGGTTCACAGATACATGATAAAAAATAGAGTTCAGGATAAAAAACAGGGCACCCCTTTCAGTTTGTTAAACCACCCTAATGCACTCCTAGCCGACTCCGCTATAATGAGAAGTTCCTAGCATGGAAAACTTGCGTGGCGTAGGCTGCTGAGAGACTGTGGCGATCTATAGTTCTACGTGAGTCTAGTGCGCAGTCGGTCGTTCTTCCAGCCATCCTCCGGCCAGAGTCTACAATCGTGACCCATGACTTCCATTTTTTCAGTCTGAGTATGACAAAAATTGTAGCCCGAGAATCCAATTTACGAATCTAAAGTTGTCCCGTTGACCATGATTGCCCCAGATTTTGAATTGGACGAAAAACTCACTCATTTGGAAATTGGAAATACTAGATTAGTTTATGCCATTGATTGCATGCAATGCGTCAACCAAGTGATCTCACAATAAACGAATGTCACACTGACCTAACCCTTCAAGTGGAAAGTTTCGAGAGTGAGTGAAGAATGGGTTTCCACCTTCATGTGCACAGGCCGTGGAAATTATGTTGAAAGTACCTTCATAACAATCTCAAGGTTAGCTAAAGTACTGCTCTACCGCCTAATTCCCTATATTTTTTAACCAACTAAGAATCTGCCTATTGAATTTTGACATTTGCCTTGTCATCACCAGCCAAATGTACTCGACCATCTTTTAGCCACATTATAGTTGTTTGCAGTCATTGATTAAACATGAAATCCTAATTTAAAAAACTCTGGCATATTAAGTAAGTAATTGGGAAGGCGCTAGAGAAATGTCTGTATACAATACATGCACATCAAATATTAGATCTAAATAACTTACACATTGACATGAATCTTGCAGCAAATTAAAGCAGAAATTTATTTGGCATCCAGTCCATGCGCTGTTGCAATGACATTTTACAAGCCTCATGATGATAGAAAAGATTAATTTGCATGCAATATAATGTGTATTGTACAGAATAGTGGGCCTACTTTATAGTGCGTACTTTAACTTTAAGAGCGTCCTGCATATCTCATTTCAATGGAGTAATTATCATAAGATGACCTTGGTAAGATAATTTGCGCCCCCTCCATTTTTCAAATTTCTGGGGAGCCACAATTCAAAAGGTGGTGGGGGAAAAAAAATTTCTTTCGCTTCGAGCAAATATTTTTTAAATTATGCCTCCACCCCACTTTTCAAAACCTTGTTACTCCTCTGCATACATCTATATAATAATTAACCTATTCAGTCATTATTAGTAGTAAATTTGTATTCTTACACATACGTGGACCAGTGAGACAATAATCCGTAGGCTATTTGATCCAGAAGTACCAAAGCCCTCACAGTCATCAGTTTCACGTTCGGCTGTCTGGAAAACGTGTGACAAAACGGTGAAGCGGCCAGAGGTTGGCATCTACAAGACAAGTGCGGATCTAGCATGTGAGTCTAATAATATTGCGATCAGGAACTAAAAGAGACTGTGTTCTATTTTAAGATATAATGCTACGGCAGCTTAGGCAGCTTTTAATTGATGACGAGATGAAACTAATGACTGACTAATACTTGGGAGTCAAACTCTTAGCTTGATAATTCCAGTTAACTATGACCCTAAGCTGTAGCATTAGTCAGTCAGAAATCCAACTCCATAGCCCTTTCTGTATTCTTCGCTTAGCCTCACTCTGGTTGCGACTCGTACCTCCTCGTCTGAGAGACGAAGACCAGAGTGTAGCGATGTTCCTATTAAAACCCACATTTCTTATGTATTACTAACATAATAATATGCAATCAATGTTAATTAGTTTGATATAATTCAGAGTTAATTAGTGCCAGCCTATAAATATATAAAGTAAAGGCGCTATAAGATTAAATTAGAGTCCTTAGTAACTGTGTTATTTGGGAGAACTGGTCGTTGGCAATTTGACATTCAGGAGGCAATGTTAAAAGGTCGGATTTTGGCCATCGGTCGTCTTCTGGGAACTGCACGGCGGAAATGAATCATCCGGGCTGCGTCAGTTTGCAATAAGAGGTTCAGTGGTGTTTTGGGATACCTAAAAAAGGCAACACGTAATTCGCAAGTTGCGAACTCTAAAAGAAGTTTTAGGAGTTCGGACCCTGGTTCGTCTAGAACTGCTGAGGGGTGCGAACGGTGTAATAGCAAACAGTACTGTGATCGTCGAGTAATGATGGAAGTATTCTCCGTGTGCAATCAGGAGTTATTTTCGTTCTCGAACTATCGGTCATGAGCGGTGGAATGCAGAAACTCTTTTCACGACAATATAGTTGGACTGAGAGACGAATATCATCATTTATAGTGTGTCCCTTCTGACACATTTGTCAACGGAATCGAGGCTGTGCAAGTATCAACAATAAGTCCGATTCATCATACGGACGTGGCTGACGATGGAAAGCTTGCAGCAGCTGTTGATTCATTAATTTTCAAAAATTGAACTCATGAATATGCATATGAAGAGGTGGAGCGGCCAAACTAATGCTGAGTAAGTTGAAATGTGTATATACATCGTTACACAGAGTTGTCAGAGCTATCGTTCAATCTGGAGAATAAGGTGCTCGTGAGACAAGTAATGTAGCCAGCGGTGCAAAAAATCAAGGTTTTTAAAAGATCAAAAGTAGTTTTTTTGTTTTATTGGTAGTTTGGTTTTTAGTTTTCCATTGGATTTTGTCAGCATCAAAAACAGCATAAAAAAGAGCTCCAACTTATTTATATAATTATTTTAGCATGATTTCAGACTGAATAACACACAATTAGCAATATAATAATAATATTAGTAAATTGAATGAAAATATTTTAAAAAGCCAAAAATACCAAAAAATGCCATATTTTATTTTATTTTTTTTAAAAACAGATAACAAAATAACCAACATGTTTGCAGCCCTGAATGTAGCACGATCGCATGGATTGTTAGTGGACTCCAGCATTCCTTTCCATTCCTAATCTCTTAATCAGAGATCTCATTCTTTATGGCGATGACTTGCTACTCCTGCTTGTGGCCCTGCTTCTGTCAGGATCACGTTGAGTGCTGAACTCGCAATACCATAATAATAGTGATTTTGTCGATCGTGACCCCTAATGAATAGTTGAATGACCAATAATCCATATTTTAAAGTGTGTTTTGACAAAACTTTATCACTTGCATGTACCCACTGATAGGCCAATGGTTAATAGTCGAGAACAGAAATCGGGGATGCAAAATTAAAAACTGGTAAAAGTTATCTTGCGCTTTTCTATTGCGTTAAAAACGACTTTGTGCTTAGAACCAAAAAATTACAGCATCCGTTGATTTGAAAGCCGACTGTATTCTATGATATGTCATTTTCTACCGAAATGTTATAGACATTTATTAATTTGTTGCAAGTTCCAAATCATCCTCTGAATTTGATAAAAGAGTCAATCAAATAACGTATATCACTCTAGTAGAGCGAATAGGCTTATCGTGAGTTCAATGAATGATATATTATTGATTGTTGGCATCATACGTGTACAATCAACGTAGAAATGTATGTTAGGTCCATTACTAGTGTTAAAGCTGGCCAGTGTAGTGCTTTGGACCAAGTCATTGTACAACCAAAGAAACATCAAGAACAAAACATGGTTCAACAGTATTTTCAAAAACGTGACTGAAATCGAGAAGAAACAAGAGACTGGCTAACATTTAAATCGAACAATATTCCGGTAACATTCATCATTTTACTTAATCAGAGAGCGCAATTATAATGCGGCATGAGATGATCCAGCACTTGATTGACAACGAGGATAACAGATAATTGAAAATTGATTGCAGCTGGTAACTTCATCCAATATTCCGATACTTCGTTGTCGCATTGAAGTGCAATGGCACGATGTACAGTAGGCTTTGATCCACTCGTGAAATAATTTAGAACAAAAAATTGTTTCTCAGTATGAAATTCATCTCTAGCTTGATAACGAGAAGGAACAAATGACTGACTATCATACATTCCGGCAACAAAACCTTTCACTTATGCACAAGTTTAATGTCACAGCAGCTAATTCGCTTTTTGATGATGAGGGAAACAGATAGATAAATGCTATTTACAACACTGACAATAATGTTGTTATTAATGGTCTATATTTTCCCAAGATCAACAGCGAAACTGGTTCTAGTTATTAGTATGCCTTATGAGAGCGTTAAGTTCACAGATTGGAGTGGTATGGATAGTGCCAAATGTGGACAAGTAGGAAGGATTCCAAAAGAGGTCCGTTTTGTATTCAATTTCAATTGACCTTAAGGTAACAATATGCAGGTGAGAGGTTAAACTGTCTAAGTTTACTGTAGTTACTCATTTTTATATAAACAATCAATGTAGTGTGCAAAGATTCGCTATAATCATCCGCCGGGGTTTCCAAATACTTTGCACCACTACACTGCCACTTTGCGACTGACATTGCAGTAGATGTTACATGTTGTCCCAATCTTTTCATATCGGTTGGTTCCCTGAGCATCGTTCTTGAAAATGGCTTCGTTTCGAGCAGTTTCAAGATCGGAAGTCTTGATTGCCACAGTTGCCACTGATAATTTCACACGATTCCTTTTTAATTTAAAAAATAGAATTTTAATGTTGAAAATATTGTGGCTTAGAAGAGTAATTGATTTTGATTTGTTGTAGTGGTTCTTTAGATCTCATAGATAGAAACAAGAGATGGCCAAACTGAAGAAAAGAGATATAAAAATGAATTACGGATCCACAAGATAAGTACAGTATTAAACTAATTAATTAATTAATTAACATATTTATTATACTTGTGATCATTATAATTATTGATAATCATTGCATCCATACGGAATATCTTCCCGAAGTCTCATCCATCCAGCCAACCCGCTCTATCCGATTATCTCTGCCTCTCCATCTTTCTCGATCACGGTAACTAGTTATCTCCAATTCTCCAACCCAGTCATATCCAACTCTGCACGACGTCTCTGGAACGATTTGCTTTCTGAATCCCGGATTTTCCTGTTTCTCCACAGTCATTGCCAATCATCCATCATCATCTGTCTCAGGCTCTTCTGTCCGTCACTCTTCGAGATTTTCACTCGAAACTAATCTCAGCTCATCAAGAACCATTGTCCCGATTCACCTGATCATTCAACTTCCCATTTTGGACCCAAATGACACCCTACCAGTGCAGCTACTCTCTTTCCTCTGACACTCTGGAAATCAAACTCTTCGAGATTTTCACTCGAAACTAATCTCAGCTCATCAAGAGCCATTGCCCCGATTCACCTGACTCCGACTTCCTTCAGACTACCTTGCGGAGAACTTCTATGACTTGAAGCAACGCTCGTGAATCAACTGGTGTCCTGGTATCGCGTCAATTGATCCCCGTCAGTTGATTCCCGTCAATTGTTCCCCGTCAGTTGATTCCCGTCAGTTGATTCCCGTCAGTTGATTCCCGTCAGTTTATCCCCTGCCTATGCGTCCTAAATTAATCTCCAGGCTGCGCATCGCAGACTTGTAGCTGAGACCGGCAGTAAACACAAGATTGATTTTACAGATTTGGGCCTCTTCTCCAAAAAAGGTAACACTGTTCGAATTAGTCACGAGGTCTGACTCTGCTTATTCCGCGGTCGCCGGATGGGCAACGTTCTGAGGATGGCCGCACTCAAAACAGGGTTCAGTCATACCGGCAGGAGTCTTTCTCGCCTTCCAAGCCACTAGCCTCTTCTTCCTCTCTATACGATGTCGTACAATTCAGCATCCTGTGACTCTGAAACTATCGCCAATTAGGGACACCAAACGATCTCTTAAGTTACGAGGTTCAGATATACTTGACACAAGTCCATAAGCCATATCGGCCTAGACAATTATCGGTAGCTTAATTCAACGTCTTGTACTCCTAGACATTACTGTTCGCAGCTCTCTAAACTCTGTCGTCCTATACACAACCAGCTTCACAGTTTTTCGTCATATCCTGCTAGACATTGAGCTATTACGCCCTCTGCTCAACACGTATCTCTCGGTCTATTTTCGTATATGGCATAAACGGCCGCACACGTATATTTTGTCAAGCACCACAATTGACGGAGTAAGTTCCCGTCCTCTGTGTTAGCAGTTACCCACCAAAACTGATATATTCTGCTTCAATAAAAATGACACTGGCGTGGCATTCACAGACTTTGATAGTGAAGGTCTTCTGTCTATAACCTTCGCTATCTAGACAGATCTTCGATCCGACCTACGCACGAGGCTGCCCGACCTCGCACTTCAGTCAGTTCTCCGAACTGTGTGTGACGACAAACAACCATGTATTCACCTGAGTACCCGATTACCCAAACGTACTCGTATCGATCACTTCGATCAAACACGCAAGTAGATACACTTCGGAAAAACGGGAGGAGTATCTCTGACCAACGTAGGTAGCCATGGGTAATATTTACGCATCGATCAATTCTTCGTCTACTGGTCTACATGTTATCTCTAACCTGGGTTTCCGACTACCCAGACTTTCACGTGTCCTTGGTCCATTTTCGACTACCCAGACTTTCACGTCTGCGTTCATCTATTTCATACTTAGGTATCGGACAACCCGGACTTTCCCGTGCCTCTTGGTTCTTTTCCGTGTGTGGCATATCGGCCTCACACGCATAAGTTATCATGCACACGATTGACCGTCCTCTGCGTTGGCAATTGTCCGCCAACACCGTAATATATTCTGATACTCGGGAAACCGAGAGGAGTAACTATGACCAACGTAGGCAATAAACAAGAGTACTTATCGAAAGACCATAAAACCATCAAGAAGAGTTATTTGACTAGTAACCTGAAGGTATCAATCGGCACCAGTGTTTTCTCTTGTTTGTAACGTGCTCTTCAAACGTGTTCACCCTCCACGTGTAATTCCAGCGGGTCCTTCGGGAATTTCCCGGTATTTCTATCGAACGGCCATCCGAACTCTGTCACTGTCTGTACCACTCTCGGCCCCCGGGCCTCTCTGACTATATGCGGTCGCTAATCTTGGGACTTACCCAGTCTGTATCCATCACGGCAACCCGAATGTTAACGATCTCGGCTACCCGAACTTCCATGGTCTCCGACAACCCAAGTGCTGCCGGAAAACCCCGAGAGTAACTATGACCACGTTAGGTAGCCATGTATATATATTAACGAAACTGTACAGAGAAAAGAATATGCGGAAACACCCGCAATTATTGAGGTCTTCGGCACCAGTCACGACCGTTTCTTGTAATCGTCGAACACATCAACGGGGTCACCTTCCCCGCATTTCATCGAACGTATCCACTAGGGAACATCCCCGTATGTGCCAACGCTCCACCGGCAGCACTCTCGGTCTGTACAGTTGATGCTCCGGAAATCTACCCGGCTTGTATCTCTTGCGGCCACCCGAACTTTCTCGGTCTCGGCCACCAGAACTTCTACGATTGCGGCCACTCGAATTTTCTCGATCTCGGTCACCCGAATTTTCACGTCTCCGACAACCTGCTGGAAACCGTCAGGAGTAGCTATGACCGTACTAGGTAGCCAACAAGTATATTTCTTGGCCTGCTTTCATCTGTTATATACTTTAATATTCGATCATCCAGACTCTCACATGTCTGTAACTTCATTGGACTGCGCTTATTCCTCTCATCGTAGGATCATCTAGATACTCGTCACCTCGAGCTCTGACCAACGGTAATGCACCAACTGTCGCAAACTTCGTTTCTGAGTCCTCAGACTCGATTCCCTCACAGGCACCTGAGACAAGTGTCACCACGTTACCTCTATATTTCACACAGACCTACATTATTATAATCAATTTTTCTGAAGCAATTGTACTCTGTCTCTTATACACTGGAACGAACCACGGGCAGCTCTTTCGAGGAAGTCCCCGAAAAGATATTATACAGAAAGAAGATTCTGCAAGAAGAGATTCTGCGGCCAGTCCCGCAAGTAGAAGTCTTGCGGGGAAACCGCGAGCCAAGATATTACAATTAGACATTAAACTGAATATACTTTTCTGGAAATCGGGAGGAGTACGTATGATCGACTTAGATAGCCACTAGAATATATTTACCGAAAGACCGTAAGACAATCAAGAAGACATACTGCGGGTACACCGCAAGTACATATATGACGTCTAGTAACTCAAGTAAAGATACGTGGGGAAACCGCGACCAAAACATTGCGATCAGACACGCAAATCAACAGATTGCTGGTAAACGGGGGAGTAAGTATGACCACGCTAGGTAGCTAAGTATAGATATTTACGGGAAACCGTAAATAGAAAAGAATATGCGTAGACGCCCGCAATTGATCAGGTTTTCGGCACCTAAGGGAACTTTCCCTGTATCGAACGCACCAATGGGGTGACCCTCCCCGTATTCATTGAACGTATTTATGTTTTGCAGTAAGTGGCAACGGCTTCACCGGTAGCTCTCTCGGTCTGTTTTCAACGGCTTCACGGGGCCGCCCTTCCCGTCTTTTAACCAACGTGTACTGGGGAACTCTTCCCGTATATTGTCTCAACGGTCGCCGTAATCTGTCTCTCTTGATTATAATCGCACTTCGTGGATTTAGCCGTTATATTGTATCCACGGCCACCGAGACCTCTCTCGATATAAACGTTCGGTTCCTCGGAGCTTTACCCGATCTCAATTTCTCACGGCCACCGACGGGGTCACGTATCCGACAACCTGCTGGAAATTGTGAGGAGTAACTATGACCGATCTAGGTAGCCAACAAGAATATTTCTCGGCCACCAGAACTCCCACGGTCTGCACGGTCGGGGATTTTTCCCAGTCTATCTCTCTGTCGGCCGCCGAGGCCTCTCTTGATATATGCGGTCGGTCCCTTCTGGGACTCACCCAGTCTGTATCACTCACGGCCACCAACGGGGTCACCATCTTCCCCGTATTCCCGTACAGAACTGTCATTCATTCATTTATTTCTGTCAATCGGGTCTCTACGCACTCTCGAACGGTACCCAGACTTGTGAGCATTTCTCACGATCGATCTTTCTCTGTCAGCCTGTTGACTTCTACGATCAGGGCACGGACCGTGAATGTTGTATCAATTGGGCTAGGTTCAATAGGCAGAGGACCAATTGACGAGGGGATCAATTGACTAGGGGATATACTGACGGGGGATCAAGTGACTGGAGATCAAAAGACGTAGAAGTGGTGTCCTGCATTTGGCTTCCAAGTGGCGTTTTAGAAGTCTGGATATTGATATTATCACATTTGTAATAGACCCTACTCTTAGCATAAATCAATTTTGCTTACTTTAAAATCATCTCTGGTATACGTGGATTCCTTCTATTTCATACCCAATCATATATATCTAATTATTCATTCATACATGTATGTTTATGCCAATTTTTCTATTCATTTAAATTCCTGTTTAAATTTATCTATTGATATATTATAATATTCATTTATTTATATTTTAACTGTTAATCCAGATGTACATGGAGTATGCCAATTTTGAGACTGCAATTATAATGTAAAATGTAATAACGACCATTTAGGCTATAGAGCGCAGTTGGTAAAAAATTACTTAGGCTGTGCTATACAAGATTGTTCACTGTTGGCGCAAATGAAAAAACTAAAAATAGTACCTTACCGTCGAACCATGACGATTGAAACAACTGCGGCAAAGATTACGATTATGACGATCAGAATGACGATGACAATAATTAGAAGAAACGCTGAAAAGAAATGAACTAAAAACAAAAACAATTCGCCTACATGTTCATCAGAGATTGACCTTCTTACAAAGTTCATGATTATGCTAACGTCATACTCAAGGAACAATAATCAAGGACCAAAAATAATATCTTTTGAAGAGCCCTGCTCGAAAGCTGACTTTGTTCTCTTCCGCTCTAAAGCTGACTTTGCTCTCTTCTGCTCAGCTCTGTTGAATCCATGTCACGTCCTTCATGACCTGCTCCCTCTTCGTAAGATCACCCCTTACAACATGCGACCCAGGCCACATGACCTCATCCTACTTAGAGCTGATACCTTTGAAAAGAGATCTTTCATCATGTGAATGTTATTTGACTTTGTTTGAAATTGTAAGCTATTATGCATTTGCTGGTAGTCTAATATAGAATATTCTTACTCACTTAATTAAATTACACTACAAACATGAAACTTATATTTTTAGAAACACATCAAACTGAGCTATCCAGATTTCTATATATATGAGACCAAAAGACCGGTTTCTTAGAATCCTATTGTCGACACATTTTGTCTATTTGCAAATTCTGTTAGTGCCATCATAGCAGCGCTGGCGTTGGTATATTTGTCAAGGCTACTTTCAATGCGAGAATGTTCTCTGACCTTGTTTAAACTTGATACTATTGTTTATACATTATGTAAGGTACTGTGCGTTTGCTGGTAGTCTAATAAAGAATATTCTTACTTACTTACTTACCTTAGGCACATTTAATATGGAAATTTACTACGAGCAGCCACGCATGGTATCAACTGCCAACTATATGTGTGCCAGAGAGATCGTTAGAAATTACTTCTTCAGGTAACTTAATATTATGTTATATTTGACACATCCTGTTAGCTTCATACATAGCGTGCAGTAAAGGCAGAACGTTGCACAAATGCTAATTTCACAATCTCTCTGGCATTGCAATGTCACACTCTCAGTTAGATTGAGCTACACAACAGTTTCCCCTCATGATAGTAGTTCTGAACATTGATTTTTTTTAAATTTTGTCCTTCTTGGAATTAAATTCAACTTCATCAATTTTTCCACCTATAGACACCTATATGATACATAGTAGCCATTCAGTCTGATATGCATATATGCGTCGTATTTACGTCATAAATGATCTCTTAAGAAAATGGATCGATTGTGCCATCTACCAGATTACCAACAGTCAATAAAAGAGGGTCCCGAACAGAGGGGTAACAAGGTTTTGAAAAGTGGGGGCATCATTTAAAAAATATTGCGCGAAGCGCCAAAAAATTTGTTGGCCAAATAAAAGCTGATTGACGTTGAACCTTTTGAACTTTCACCCCCTCCCCCAGAAATTTGAAAAATGGGGGGCACAAATTATCTTCACAAAAGTATTCTTAAAAATTCATTGGATAAACATAAAAAGAACTGATTTGGGGGCACATGGGGCATTGAGCACTAAAACTGGGGGGCTTTGCCCCCCCCAGTTTAAAAACTAGGGGGGCACCGGCCCCTTTTGCCTCCCCCCCGCTTGTTACACCTCTGGTCCCGAAAACCCATGTTTTTACTTTCACTTGTCTTGGTCGAGGTCACATTACATGTCAGAACATGTCACATAGAACGATAAAAGTAAAGCAATCAACGTCAATCACCTTTTATTTGGCGTCAGCGTTAAATAAACGTTGTCTAACTATAATTATAGATCCAATAATGACTGAGAGTTTCGGTTTGTACCATTTGCTGTTTCCATCGTCTGTGTGTTCTCCTCTGTACGCAAATTGCACTCAGATGAATCTGGCCTTGAAATTGTTGCAGTTGTTGACCCTGTAGGTGCAAGGCCATTTCACTTCGTCTGTTAATATTGAACCTCACAAATACTTAAGAAAATAACATAAATCAGGCTTCAACAAAAAACTAAAGAACCTACTGTTAAGCGGTAATTATAGGGTTGCCACTAGATACATGCAGTGAAATAACAGCAGCATTTAGCTTAGATGACCTAATTAGCTTAATTAATTCTACATTTTTTATGCATGTGGGTATCATGCATCTCGGCTATAATAGGCTATAACCAGGCTACTGATGTGTGGGCAAATTTAGCGTTAGCCATTTCAATAGTAGCTGTAGAAGGACGTTTTGAATTCCTTAGTAAATTTGTTCAATATACCCTTACATGCGTTGTATAGCTGATCTTCATCCGTATCTACCTCTTTCTCCAGTGTATTCTTTTCTGTATGCGGAATGTCCTCAATAGAACCTGGCGTTGAAAGTGCTGCAGTTGTCGATCCTGTAAGGCCAGTGCATTACGTCTGATCATATTAAACTATTTGAATACTTTGGACCAGTTTTTCCTGTTTGAGTTATAAAAAACGAGGACGTACATACTGTCCGGATTTTCATTCAAAACACAAATCTCACCGTTTCAAGAATTCTGACCCAGACTCACTCGATCATCCACCTTCAAATCCTCGACCAAAGAGACACCCCTTGACAGTCTCCTATGACCCTCTGGAAACTGGACTCTTCCCTTCCTCAGGCTAGCCTTTTGACAACCCATTTGATTTGACGCAGCGCTCGTGATTATGCTGGTGCCCTGCGCTTGGCTATCGATTGGCGCTTTAATAGTTTGGAGATCACGTTTACGATCTAGAATTTTGGACGTAATTTACTCATCCCTAGCGACGCTAACATCGGTCCTGGCCTGGAAATCTCGGACGCTTTGGACGTTTTTGCAAAAGTATAATCATTAATCAGACCAACATTTCTTGCATTTAACGAACCCTTAGAGCGCTTAGTTTTACTACTACTGTGGAGAGTTCGGCTGTCTAAGAAAGTCCCACACGTGCGTCTAAACATTTCTAATCTCAGAAAAGCATCTTGAACAGGGCTAACGGGAACTGTTCAAATGTTCATGTAGCAATATTCTTCAGAAGAATTGGATCAATATATACGAGAGTGCTCTCGTGTCAAATGCGCGGCAACGAGGGAACAGAAGATCTCCACAGGAAACTAAACGAAACAAATGAGGTTAATTTGCAGGCCTATTAAATAGCACTGTGCGCTGTGCAGTATAAGGCCTGCTATAGAAAGTAAGGTTCTTTATCGTGGCTCAAAATTAGATAAGTTCGTCTCATCATCTTTTAAATTGACTTGGCTGCCAATTTTCAACGCGTTAGTAAATATGCGCAACAAGCCATACAAAGATTGTAATAATTGATTGCCTAATTGATTTCAATCATATTTTCTTCGTTGAGGCTGTTGTGGGAGCGCTCGTGAGTAGGTTTCTTGAAGGGGCGCGATATAAATTTTTAGTATGACTGAATAAATGAAATGTGATGTTACTGTAGTAGTAACAAAAGAATTCACAGTGCATACAGTCAACCAGATGAGTCTAGATTTTCAATACGGTAATCTCGTTCATTCATTCTGAGCATTTATATAGCTCCCCTTCAAGAAACCTACCAGCTCAGCCACGACTAAAGAAAAAGGTCTTGAGGGACTAGTAAAAACTTGACGGTTGGGCCACGAGTAATGAGCAAAGCTCAAATGGGAGATCATTAATAATGAAGGGCCCACAACCGAGAAAGCACGGCGCTGCCTAATAGCCAAGCGAATACGTGGAACTATAAGCTCATCCCTCGCCGCAGAGCGAAGCACCCGACTCACTGCAACGTCAGACGCTGAGCAGCAGAGATCACGGAAGTAAGATGGAGTACAACCAAGAATGCAAAGCGAAACAAGAGCAACAATGATGGCGTAACTGTAGTTCTTTGATAACTGTTTTCTATCAATGAGGTGAACTACTATGGAGTTGCAACTTAAAGCTTAATTTGAGTGGTTGCGATTATAGCAGGAAACACGATGAGAATGTCAACCTACTTCGTTGATCATCTCTGCAGCTGTAATTGATGCGTTCAAAGTCGTTGTAGCCGCAAGAGATCTCTTCCCTGTGAACATCAACGGTGCATCTTCTTTCACCATCGCATCTTTCATGGACATCCATTGTGTGGTTTTGACTCGCATAATCAGTACAGTCTCTATCTTGGATGCAACACGTCTTGCTTCGGCATACGGAAACTCCAAGGGCAACGGTTGCTATCTTGATGACCTTCATCTCTGGACATGTTAAGTATAGTCGAGATTCAATACAAGCCAGCATTCTTCTTTCTGCAAGTTAACCACAATATTATAAACTTACCAAGAAACAGATTATGAGACGATATCCGACTTGAAGGCGCTGATATAAAGACTCTACGTTTCAGAAAAACTTATTTCCATAATAGGCTATCGTATGTTTGGTCATAAATTACAGGTAGGGCCTATGCAGTAATTGTTTTAAGTTCCACCTGTTTCACCTTCAAAGTTTGTAAAAGGAACCAACCAAATCAATGTCTGTCACACTAGTGATGTTAGTTCATTCCCTTTGAACAATCTTGTTGTGAACATTTGAACGGTACGTCTTAGCCCTGTTCAAGAAACTTTTCTTGATAGTCAATGCATGCACTGAAGTCGACACTGATGAATACATTAAGCAAGGTATGCATGCGGTAATGTAATGTAATGCAGAAACAAGCTGCATCTAGTATGATTACCCACCATCGAATATGCCATTTTGGTCATGACAAGCTCAGAATTCTGTAGGAGCCTGTCATCAGGATAGTAATTCTTAGCATTACTTTGCCTGTATGTATGTGCAGTGTATGCATAAATTTAAATTAAAAACACCAACAAGCATATATAGTTGAATTCAGAGGTTAATCTTCAGCAGATGTCTGCTTCAACTGCACCGTAAACGACTTTGACATATCCATGAAGCATAACAGACACAAACTGGCTAATTTACAATGTGCAATACAACAGTTGCCTCTCACAGAATAACCATTCAGAAGCGTTTTTTGCACTGGCCTATCATGATGTTAACTGTCAGTTTTAACGAATAATGTCACAACAAGGGATGTAACAAGCGGGAGCAGAAGGGGCACCGCCCACCCCAGTTTTAGTGCTCAGTACTCCTCCATGTGCCTCCCCCCCCAAATCGGTTCTTTTTATATTTCTCCAATGGCTTTTTAAGATGACTTTTTTTAAGATTATTAGTGCTCCTTCTTTCAAACTTCTGGGGGGCAAAATTCAAAAATTCGGGGTGAAGGCAAAATTCAAAAAGTGGGTTAAAAAAAATTTTTGCGTTTCGCGCAATATTTTTTAAATTATGCTCCCTCTCCCCCACTCTTAAAAACCTTGTTACACCTCTGGTCACAACAATTAGAAACACGATGCACAGTAATCTGAGTCAACGGTGTTGGGCCCACGCACAAGCATGGAACCAACCAATGGATTCGCGTCGACAGCTGACGGATGGCATAGAACGGATGCATAGATCAGAGTGTGCCAAGTTGCGTAGATGGGTAAAGCGACGATTAACGACAGCGATTTGCAGACACGAGCACAATGTCTGTGAGTGGTCCCTCACTGGTGGAAGGTGACGCACGTTCGGCTATTGGTCGAGACACAAGGAGTAGGCCTTCGTCCAAAAAAGTAGGAATAGGAGTGGCCCAAAATCAGTTGATAATGGATCAGATAAAGAGCCCTTAGATAATATTACCTGGACATGCCCATTCAGGTAATTTCTTAGCCAAGTAATTCCACCCCTCAAGCTCTATCAGGATTTTGCGGTCCAGTGTCAAAAGCCTTGGCCAGAAATAAAGGCTAGAGTAAATTAGCAGGACAGTTTTGTCACCTCCTATAGTTGAAAGATGCGAGTTAATGTGACTTAAACCATTCTATATTTATCAACATAGGCTACTCCTATAGAGTTACTGTACGTACCAGCTGACACATTTCCTCGAAAGCAGACGACCAAGACGACCACCTGTAGGATCGAAGAAATGTGGCCTCTAAGGGAAAATCCCATCTTCATTTCCCAAAAAAGGAAACTGCCAATTGGTTACGTATACTCTCTGAACTTGTTTCTCGTATTAAAGTAAATAATGTCCTTTAAAAACAGATTGATTTACAGTTCAGTGATTGATGTCAACCGCAGTTAGGAATATTGCTAACCACCAATCAAATCATCTATCTAAATCATCAACAATTTGGTCTCTACGTATATCAGTTTAGCTTAAGCTAGAATGTGGCTCACAAAAGTACATTGCGACAACACAGGAGTACCCAACCCCGCCACTGCCAGCACTCAGACAGTGTCAGTCTCGAGCCTGCATAAAGGAAGAGGAGGGCGACGCTAATTATCTTTATTGTTATCACACAGTGTTGTTAGCTGCAACTATCACCACCACCACCACCACAAAAATACACCAGTACCTTATACCATAACAACGAAACACTAGTACGTCGTAAGAGTGTCTCAAAACAGTATCAATCAAATAACAGAATGAATAAATCTTCTGCGGCCGAACCTTCGGCCCAAAAATAAACGAAAATTCTACTTCAACGGCCGAACCCATACACAATTTAGCGCGTGTTAAAAACACCTAAAATTTGTAATAAAAAATTATGCGTCGTGAGGGTCGGTTAGGGTCAGGAGTCGTGACATTAGGCCTATACGAAGAACTTTCGGACGCATAAGCAATTTTTCGGTGCGTTTTTAGGGCGAACTTTCGGCCGCAGAAGCTCCACGGTTGCAGAAAACCATAAGATGCATTGTAGAATCTTCTCTTCCTACCTTTAGCGTCTACCTCTTTGTTTGAACCGTTTCCTCAGACTCAGTTTTCAAAATTTATCTCTCTAACTCTATCTCTCTATGCATTTATAAATTGATCAATCGATTCATCCATCTTTTCATCCATCTATTTAGGCCTATCCATCTATTCATCCATCCATCCATGCATCTATTCATCCATCGATTCATCCATCCATCCATTCATCCATCTAACTATCTGCCTGTCAATCATTTCCTTCCTCTTTCCCTAACTAATAATCTTAATCAATTTTCAATCACATTGATCTTTAATTACAATCGTCAAGATGCACATTCATAATTAGCAAATAATTTATATTTAGCCAGTTAACACAAAATTTTAAACTTACACTGATATCAGTATGTGCTTTCCTTGGATAGTGAGACAACCTAAAATTGACGCGAGTCCTAGCAGTCATCAGTTTCGACTGTCTGGAATGCGTGTGACAACACGTATTAACAGGGCGTCTGTTATCACCAACCCAAATATGTAGGTCCCAGGCGTGAGCCTACAATAATGGTATAGGAGCTCTTGTCCGTTCAGAAAGTAAAAGAAGCATTTTCCTATTTGTTCGATAATTATTGTTAATCCCTTTAAAATACATAATGTACTGGAGTTGATTAATCTCCTAAATGTTGACGTGGGAAAACTAATAAAACATAACACTGAAACATAAAAAACATTTGAAACGTAACACTTTTCTTCTTGTGTTTGCTCAAAACCTCCAGCAGCTTGATAATCTCAATTATTTATGACCCTGATCTGTACAATTAGCCAGCCAGGAAAACAAATTCCTCGCTCTCTCTGCTCCTTTTCCCCTACTTTCCATATGTCCTGTTTCTCCCTCCCTACTCTCCTTTCCTATTCTTTATCCTGTGCTCTTGGATCATACCCTCCTTTCCACATTCTCTCTCGTTCCGTTTTGTCACCTTCCTTCCTTTCCCCAAACCTTTCTTTTTCGTCCCGTCAATTGTTGAACCAAGTACTCATCCAGGTCTCTTAATTCCCTCTCTGCCTTCTCTGTGTCCCTTTTATTATTATTCTTATGCACTTGTTCAGCGCTACTATCTAGTGATCGTAATCTTAAAATTTCTAAAGCGCCACTAGAAAGCTAAGCGAGGGCACCAGCTTATTCACGAGCGTTGATCAACGATCAATCGATGACGCTGAGCAAATTGGAATCTCATGATTCTTACATATTCACAGCATGTGGGGCCTAACCGCCTAGGGGAAGAGATTCGAACCCATCAGGCTTCACAGGTCGGGTACTCCACCAATCAGCAACCGTGTCCGTACGTCTCTCTGGTTCTGTCCGTGTGTTAATTGTAATTATAATGGAACACTTACTTAGCGCCGCTCGCTATCAGAGGCGCTCACAACTCCACACATAGCTAAACGAAGAACAGAAAAGCCTTCAGACGCTTCCGGAAGGCAGCAGGGGAAGAGAGAAAGAAACGCCTTCCGAAGAGGAAGGGGAGGCTGTTCCAGGTCACCAGCTGGTGGGCCCCACATAGGCGAGCTTCATGGGTTGAGTCATTTCAGAGCGCATGCTGGGAACCACCAGCAGTCCTCGGGCAGAGGAACGAAGGGCAGCCTGTTGCAGAATAGAGGAGACCCTAGAGCGGAAAGCCCATCTATCAGTTCCGTTAATGACACGCCTCTGTTGTCACACTTACTCTCATACACTCAACAATGGTACATGAGAAAAAAAATTAACAATTTATTACCAACAAATAGTTACAATTAGACAATAACTACATTCACTTTATGTTTAACTGATTTGGCAGATAATCTGAGGCACTAGTTAATTTCAAGAGCAAATGCAGATTACAGCTCAACATAAAGATGTTAATATACACCAACCAGGTTTTTTTCTCTCAAATATCTTCAAAATTCAACAGATATTTTGTTAGTGATGCACTGGTACCATATAAATGTTCCACTGATTGTATCACACAGTTTTAGCATAATTCATTCATTAACAAACTGGTGCTATATAAATGTTCTACTTACCATTATTAATTCATTTACATAACAATCTGTTAAAAAAAATTTTAATTTATGCACTGAATGAAGCTCTATGATGGTCATTGTTACTACAATTAATTAATTAGAAGCTTCTATAGCGCCGGTGTGTAATGACGATGACATCAAGCAATGCTGCACCAAAGACAAGCCGCAATCTTGTCAACATCTACACTTATCACGTCAACAGAATAGTAATAACAGAATAGTATCTTAAGATGTATATAGCACCTCACACACAAGAATAACTATTCAAAGGCACTGTTAGCATGGAAACCTTGGAAAAAAAACCCAGTCATTAGTGTAGCCCTTAATGAGGGAAGGTCATTCCAGGTAGATGTACGACCAAGGCAGTCTTTAAAGTCCAAGGCATAAAACGATCAACGACAACAGAGCACAAGGAACGAGATTTAGTTGCAGAGAAAGGCTTTCGAAAATAGTCAGAGATATCTTGGGGTCAGGGCTGTTAACAATACTGGAAAGAAGTATAGCGATACCAATACCAATACTTTTCAAAAAAAGTATTGCAATACCAATACCAATACTTTTTCTTAAAAGTATTGCAATACCAATACCAATACTTTCACCGATACTTTTTGACGAACAAATTTCCTGTTTATTCACACAAAACATGTGCTAAAGAAAAAGGAATATAATTGCAATGTTAATTTTACATAGGGCCTACAATGAAGCAGCATAATTACAATTATTATTTTCACATATCAAAGATCAGCATAATAACAATAATAATTTTTATATAAAAAAATCAGAATAACTACAATTATTATCAAAACTATTATTTTCAAAATGTGTACTACTCAAGCGTGCTACACGATGACCTATCGGTAATGCGCTTGCTCGCGTACAGCATGCGGTTGACGTCGTGTAACAACCCTGGGCAAGTTGTTTGCGCACACGTGCCTCTATCAGCAAGCTGGGAAGTAAACGGCAAGTCCTGCGATATCCCTGGCCTCGTGTACAGAACCTTGGGATTCGTCTATTGCCGGCTCAAGGAAAAGGAGATGAGCACCTCTCCAACGTTCCGTGTAGAATATAAGCTGACTCTACTATACAAGGATGTGCATAGAGGGGAAAACACTATAATAATATCCTATCGTTTTCCCTATTTATAGATTCCTTGCAATCACGCCAATCGTGACGCCATAGATCGTAGATTGCAACAAGAGCCAATTTTATGAGCGTGATGATTAATTGCCCACCATTTCTTAATCGCAAATGAGTGGAAGAGAAATCTTATAATTTATTATTACTGTGAGAAAAAAGTATTGGTATCGTGTATCGATGACTAGTTAGAAAAAGTATCGTGATACACACGCTATACCAACCAAATAAAACTATCGCAATACACGCTGCGATACTGCAAAAAGATCGCCGATACTATAAGTATCGCAATAAAGTATTGCGATATTAACATCCCTGCTCGGGGCACAGTATAGCTGGGCTTTGGAAACTAGAAAGATGGTCTTGTAGTGGATATGTGCAGTGACAGGATGTCAGAGCAAGATTTAATGCATATAATTTATATTGATATATAGGCAAAGAGAGGAGTCGGGTAATGATGCATTTAAGACCGATTGAAGGGGAATTGATTGTTTCAGTTTAACAACACTGCGCTAACAGATTTCATTAGAATCGCCCTCCTCCTTTATCCAGGCTTGGGACTGGCACTGTCAGAGTACGAACAATGGCGGAGTTTACAGTAGCAAAGTCACCTTAAATCTCAATAATTATATTATTATGTCCTAATACTTGATCAGCGTCATCAAATATAATCTCTCAAGTCTCGATCACTGTTCCGATCACAGAACATAGATCACAGTAACTCACTTCCATTATCCGATCAAAAGTTCACCAAACATCAATACTGCATTTTTTCAAAATCTCGATCTCTTTCACTGGTTCTATGATCACTGAACATTCACTTCGATCGTCACTCTCGTTTCCAGGCGCCGTTTCCGTTTTGAACGCATCACGTGACCAACGAAGAAAAGCCCGGCCATGCAGATGAAAGAGAACGAAATCATGATGTGGAAGCCAAAGATCTCGATCTGGGGAGCAACGATGACGAGCACGAATTTGAGCATATCCATGAACATGTTGAGCGAGTTCTGTACTCCGTGTACGATTCCTCGCTCTTTCTCAAGAACTGTCTCCTGCATCAGCTGAGTCACAACGAGATCGGCCATCCACAGACCTAGAAACATGGAATGTAACCAATTATCAGTAACAATACTATAATTATCATTATTAATCATTGTAATAATTAAAATTAATAATATGCATTTAGAAACACAATAAACGAATTATCAGTAACAATACTATAATTATCATTATTAATCAATGTAATAATAAAAATTACTAAATCACTAATATGCAATTATTTGGTCCATCTATCTGATGACCAGACATCAATCCATAGCAGTTAATAATGTAATAACAATAACATATTCTCCTTAAATTTCAAACTGATCAAAGGTGTACATGATTAGTAATTTCAGAAGTCGAATATAGCCGTAGGCAGCCATGCAGGTCGCCCAACACATAGCTATTGCTTATATTGTAATCTCCAGACTTCTAAAGTGCCACTCCAAAGCCACGCACAGGGCATCAGCTTATTCACGAGCGCAGCAACAAATCAGAGGGGTTGTACAACTGGTTAGTCTGTGGGACAGTCAGATTTCCAGAGGGTCAGAGGAGGCAGAGTAGCTATCATATCTTGAACTCATGCTAACTGTATTGCAAGGCGAGCGCTCACAGTAACCGTAAATAGTAAAAAGCATATATTCATTGATCCAGTAACCGTGTCATATAACAATAACAAATGAAGGTGGTGAAGACGAAGATGCTAATAAAAAGTATGAAGAAAGGTAAGGACGCTAATTGAATCTGGTCCAACGACTTCTTTCAAATTGGCCCATACATCAATCAATGGCTGTTCAAATATAAACTGAAATGGTGATGACATTCTGTGAGACAGAAAAGTCGGAGAAGGGAACAACCGGGATATCCATACGCTGCCAATAAATCTAAGATACTATACATCTACAGATACATCTACACATACAAAAGTGTCACACAACTAACCAACACGTGATGAAATTATTCCGACCAGAAGGAGAATGATCGACATGTGATTTATCTTTTCGTCTTCACAAGAACCTTCCGTGACATTCTGACTGGGTTCCAACCCAACCGTCGTAAAGCCCAAGGTCAGATTCTCGATCGAAGCATAGTCGCCTGTCGTGGCGACTTCCGACTCTGTCGTGCAGTTTGGCCGGGGCGATCGAGACGCGAAGAAAGGATCGAAGCGACTTCCCGGAGCCCAGATCGAGATCACGGCCAAAACGAGGCATGCAATCTCTGCCGAGTAGGCAATCAGTCCGGTCGTTTCGAGGCCGAGGCGTTTGCGAAGGCGGGTGAAGAGGACTGTCCCTATTAACCCCGTCAGCCCGGCCAAGGCCATGCAGACACCAACGATCAACTCAGGTACATCATTTGCGTAGATGTAGCCTAAAAATAGATTATCAAAGGTCACAAATTGACAAATTCAAGACAATGTACATAATCCGTTGAAATGTGTGCAAGAAATTATAATACATGTATTTTAAATCATGATACATGCGAGAAAAAGTAACGAGAGATGTGATAATTACAATTGTTTCATTCATTCGTTACAAAGATTTATACAGCGCCCATCAAGGCTACTACTCAGGAGCTATCCTGACTCCTGCATAGCTCAAAAGAACAGCTTTAAGGTGAGTATAAAAGAGTCTGAGTGGACCCTAAGGGACAACTGCAACGCCAACGGGGGCATGTTCCAGAGCGAGGGGCCAACCACTGAGAAGGCACGATTTTGTTTTGCAGTTGTGCAGGCAAATGGGACAACGAGGTAAGCCTCGCTCAGTGGAGTGAAGAGAGTGGCGACCCAGTGTACTCAAAGATGTAATGTAAGACCACAGTGCAATGCATCAAGCGTAGGTAAAGTAACAATACAAGTTAAGCAATAATTGTCACATAAATGACGCAGAGTAGCGTAACATGTAACATACTTCAGATATGGGAATGATTAGTTAAATTGCTCATTGCAAGAGAAAAGCTGCAAAGAAAATTATTAAGAAAACTGACATTAACCACTTGCTTACCAAGAGAAAAATGATTGAATAAAAACTGAACAGAAGCCAATGTCAACATTATGCTTACCAAGAGAAATGATTCAATAAAAGCATAATTGATATTTATTAACCCTTTTCTCACCAACAGTGATTCCATCAAAACCAAGAACCGTCATGTAGAGAAAAGCGAGAGAAACGCCCGCAAACACAACCGTCTGTCGCGCGTACGTATGCCAGCCACGAACAAGCAATGAAAACGGTTCCAGCATCCGCTGTACGCAAGTCACTTCTTCGTTCGGCGTCTCCTCCCTTTGGTTTGTTTCTCCATTTCCCGTCTTCTTCCCTTCATTCTCTAAATGTTTGCCAGAATTTTCCGAAGCCTCTAGGAGTGGCACCGTAGTTTCTGGTGCAAGCCCTTGGTCAGGTGGTTTGTCAGAGTTGATTTCCGGTCGCGTTGTAAGATCCGGCTCTGTCGTCAACATCATCATTTCTTTTTCATGGACTGAAACCAAAGCATATATTCATTGACTCATTACATTAGCGCCTTAGCAGGCTACTGCTAAGGAGCGCTACCGACTAGTGGCAGCATTGCATGGAAGCAAAATACGCAATTGCGTACCAAAAGAAAGCTAAAAGCTTAATTTTTAACGAAATTATGTTACATCTTTCAATATCTTCTAAAATGAACATCATGTGTGGAACATGCGTATTGCCGCTATTGCGTACCAAATTTTCAAGGCCAGTGTCGCCACTACTACCGACCCCAGCATGGGTGAAAAGAACAGTTTTTATGCAAGTATATAAAGAGTCAGAGCGGACCCTCTGGACAATGCCAACGGGAGCCTATTAGAGAGTGAGGGGCCAACCACTGATATTAACATAAAATATACTGGATGCTTTATATAGAGCCTTTGCGAGTTTTATTTTTTTAACATTTCTGCAAATATCAAATACAAATATCTTATATCCAAGCATCAATCAGTTGAGCAACTGTGAGCAAACTCAGCAAACTCAACGTTCCTACACACAAGTAACTTTATCAGAGTAGGCTTCCAAACCCAAGCACTCTGTAGTCAGCAGCAATTTATTATCATTAATACTTTATTATCATTGTTTATTATTATAATTATTATAATAATAATGATAATTATTATATTATTACTATTACTATTAATAATAATAATAATTATAATTAATATACATGTATTTAATGAAAAAGCCTTAACCGATAGCCCTAAGCAATTGTGAGCATTTGCTCAAAAAGGTTTCCACGCTGTAACCCATCTTCTCAACAATTTCACGGGAAACGCTCTAACCAAATGATGATTACTATGTTCGATATATTCAAATGCAGTTTATAAATGCAGCCAGACTAAAAAACATCCGGTCCAGGTACCTGGCAGTTCGTTCTTCTTAACAGCCAAGCGGGGAACCATTCGGTAAATGTGTGAGAGAATTGCATATTCGAAGAAGACGGAGACGAGGTTCCAGGACGCGATGACAATCGCTGACGTCAGTAGCGACCCGTAGGTCATTATGATACCGACTGTAGCGGGTGATAGGACCTTGCAAATGAGTCCCAATGATCGGGTCCCAGCATTAAGATCTAATGAATATTCACACAACATCAAATGAATATTCATATAACATTTAATATTATAATCGAATGATCTCAACTAGATACTGGTAGAAAAAGACAAACTTCATTTTTCATATTTGAGGATATTTAATAGATATGCAAATGACATGCAACAAAACTACTTAGAAGAGTCAATAAATATTTGAAAATGTAATCTAATGAATATTCATAGATGATACAATAAATATTCAGATTAGATTTAATGAATATTCATAAAATATGGTATAAATGAAATGGCTACCAGGTAATAAATATTATAAATGGCAATGAATATTTATGGCAGACAAAATAATTATATAACATCTTGGAAACATTCAAAAGTATACTCATACATACTAACAGTCATCAACAACGAATGAAATAAAAAGATGTAATGTATTGTAATCATATTTCTTACCATCATACTTGACTATCTGTAATAGATATAATGAATATTGACTAGATCTCATTTGAATATTTATTACCTCTCTTATGAATGTAGCACAACACTTACATTGCACCCATCACTTACCTTCCAAAAGTGCCACTTGCATGGCTAGCTACCTGATCAGAACAAGTGCCGCTTCCAGATATCGAAAAACGCATATGGTCTCAAGAACATAAACCTAGAACTCGGTAGAGGAGCATTCTTCGATCACACTCACTTGCAAGATTCGAGCTCTTCTCCTGAGCAATCACAACGATCCAATCCTTTTCGATCGCGATCGTGTAGGCGACATTGGACAGCTGGGCTGATATTGCCAAGACGATTATGGCCACTTCCATGAGTATGCGACCGACCTGACCATACTGAAAGGCAATTACTGTAGGCTCCAACGCAAGAACCACACAAACACAGATGGCGCTACACATGACTGACATGTTCTGCATAACCAGCGAAACACGAACAACTGAAAAAAATATACAGATCAGATAATTATTCCTTAATAATATTGTTATTATTACCATCATTATTATTAACATTATTAATATCATAATTATTGTCGTTATTATTATTACCATTAGATGCATCATTGAAACTTTTATATACATTATCAAAATTATTTTAATAATACATCTGTGTTAATTACAGACATAATGTTCAATAATGTTCACTAAAGACTTAAAGAATAACTAATACTCAAAATAAAAATTATTATTACTATTATATGAATTATTATACTTATCTTGACAATTTATCTATGTTGCTTACATACAATAATTTTATGTTAATTTAACATTGTAAAGACAACTTGCATTAGTTTTCCAGTCACTTTTAGTACATGGTCATTGTTAAAATATTCAAATGTATTCTAAGTAAGTAAGTAAGTATGTCCTTCATTCATTCATTCATTACGAAAATTTGTGCATAGCGCCTCTTCAAGGTGACTACTCAGAGACGCTCCCAACCCCAGTGCGGCCAAATAAACACGACTTAAGATGAGAGAGAAATGCCTGAGAAGGGGTTCTACGCAGAGGGAGAGCGTCAAAGGGAGACCAATCCAAATCAAGGGGCCTACCACTGAGAAGGTAATTTAATAGCATGTGGCGAGGTTTTAGCCTGGAGATAGTCGCCGCGAAGTTGACAGGACCTCAGCGAGAGCCCTGCATCATATAGGTATTGATGTTAGCCAGTGAAGAAAACAGAACAGAATCCAGTTGAAGATATTAATTCACATTTGAGTACATGTGCATGACCGTATCAAAGGTCTTAAAGCAATCTAGAGAAACAAGACGAACATAGGATTCAGGATTGAGTTGAAAATTAAGTCAGTGATGGCTATGAGACCAGCAGAGTTGGCCTGAGTCTTATTATTTTTTACTATTAATGTAATTATTGTTATTATTATTATTATTAAGAAAGTTTTAAGGCATGCAGTCACACAGGGAAATGTGTCTGATTTAATTAGTCTCCATCCAGGTGTATAGGACTTAGATATCCAGGTGTTTCAGCATCCGAGAATAATTGGAGTTTATTCATCAATTGGTTATCAGATAGTGGTGCTAAACAAATATAAAATACCTGTATATACCTGTAATCAGGGTTTACCTTTAAGTCGTCCATTGCGATCGACCCAGTCCCCAATGATACCCCCAAAGAGCAGCACGCACCCTCCACCACAGAAGCCAAAGATGGCGGCCAAGAGGAGCTGACCTTTGGAGAGACGAACGAGGTAGAGACCGACAGCAAACTGCCACATCCAGTCACCCTAACAAAACACATACATACACACATACATACACACATACATACACACATACATACACACATACATACACACATACATACACACATACATACACACATACATACACACATACAGTCACACATACATACACACATACAGTCACGTATACAGGCTAGAGCTGTACGGATTAATTGGCCGGAATCGGGCCGATTATCAGCATATCAGCAGTATCGGTTAACAGCAATGATAATCGGCGCCGATATTAAAAATTAAATTTTTTTATTTTATAATATTATTTTCAGTCTTTAACCCGTTTGTGTAATCCGGTCCCATAGCATGCTGCCAGCCCGAAGGCAGAGATTGTATGGGTACTTCAGACGACCCAGTAGCATTGAGCTCATATTTAAACCATGGGATAATGTTCAAAGGCTGTAGCTGTTGTGCGGAGAGAGTCACAGTACCTGCTTAATTACCATGGGCAGCTATATCGTCTCTGCTGGCTGCCCACCGGCCACCACCACTGATGCCCTATTTCACGCCAAAGTGGCATTTCGTAAGTCTGGGGGAAGGAATGGCGTGTTTGATAAAAGAAGAAAGTGATTGTATGCATGAATTTGCCACCAGAGATGTTCTCATCATAATAGTTCAATGTTTGGGGAAATAGTGATGATGATAGCTTACAATGCTCATTACACCTTTAATGGCGCAACAGAGACTCTTTTCCGCGTGTAATTTCAGCTGAGGAGAAATAAGTTGTTAGATATTAATAACAGATAAGATGATTAATTAATTAAATTATATTAACGACTTACCCATTGTGACATTAGAAAGTTGAGGTAGATGTAGCAGGATGGACTTCCAAGCCAGTTACGAAACGAATCTGATGAAATAATCAAAACAATAGTTTTATTTATTGCATATCAGTTTTTAAACAAAAAAGAGCAACAAAGCAATGACTAACGAAAAGGTAACTTTAATACAGAAATTAATAAGCAATTTATAGCATCCTCATCTCAACTATAGTAATAAGATAATTCATCAAATTATTATTACAATACCTGAAACATAGGACCATTCTAAGGCAATGCTTAGACACCTTGATTTGCTGAAGTTAACAATTTATATATATATTTACGTGATTATTTTATTCCAGCCACCTGGCGATGGGCTAACCTTGCTGCAGCCTTCTTATATACATCTTTGCATGATAAATAATAATAATAATAAAAATAATAATAATAATAATAATAATAAATTATTATTATTATTATTATTAGACTATAGCTGCACAAAAGAGCCTCTGAAGGCAACTGCATTGAAGCGCTGGATGCAATTACAATTATTACAATTATTATTATCATTATTATTATTATCATGCATTTATTTAATGAAAAAGCCTCAACCGGTAGCCCTGAGCACTAGTGAGCAATTGTGAGTGTAGGATTTGCTCAAAAAGGTCTCGACACAGTAACCATAGGTATCTACACATAGTAATCAGATAATTCATCAAATTATTATGACAACTATCCAATTATTATCGTTGTTATTACCATAAAAATATATTAGTGCTGCTATACTCTAAACCACTTAAAAGAATTGAATAAAATAACAATAAACCAAAGAATGAGAACAAAAAAAAGGAAAAAGATGCTTACTACAACAATTTTTCTTCTTGGAGGAAGTTGCTCTGACCTTGGCCTCCATGTCACCCATCAAACTATAAGAACATCACAGCAAGGTATGGTGACTGGCGGTAAGATATGGTATGATAAGTGATGATAAGATATGGCATGGTAAGTGATGATAAGATATTGTATGGTATGTGATGATACGATATGGTATGGTAAGTGATGATAAGATATGGTATGGTAAGTGTTGGTAAAATCTGACATGGTAAGTGGTTGCAAGATCAGATGAGGAAAAAGAAAATGTAAGTAACATAAGTTCCTTTCAAGTACAGTAGCACTAAGCATACAAATACTTACTTACTTTGGACTAAGACAGATAAGAAAGAAATCTATAGAAACCGTAGTTACCATGAGATAAGGAAAGGCAAGGTTACGTAAAATAAGGTGTCATGCGATGCAAAATCAAGTAGCAATGGTGAGGCAAACTATGTTATAGTAATATGTAACATGTAAGGTGTCACGTAACATGTAAGGTGTCACGAGACATTGAAAGGTGACATAAGGTTACAAGGTGTGTCACAACTATTGCAGCTCTGAAAGACAGCATAAACTTATAAGTGGCCTTTTGTCAAGTTTTAATGCTTTGTAGGACTTGATTAATGTGGGTAACCCATACCCAATTAAGATATCAAGCAACGCTCAAGAGAACTTGAAAAACCAACAATGTAATCATTGTGGTCATGGTGGGCTACACATGGTGAACAAAATAACCTTTCAAAAATTACGACCCACCCATTCCCATATGCCATGTTTCTTTTGAAATTAATACTCACTTTTCTATTTGCTATATTCCTTTTTGAAAATGCTACTTACCTTATCCTAATTACTACCTAGCTTTTTCCATTTGCTATGTACCTGTTCAAGTACTTACTCTTTTCAAATTTCTAACGTCCTGCCGTTCTTCCCTTTGCAACATGCCTCATTCGGATTGCGAATTTACTTTTAAAATTGCAATTTACCTTTATACAGTTTTTATTCATCTTTTACCTTTTGATCTTTTATCGTATTGCTACCCAACTTTTTCAAATTACCTGGCTGAGCACTTCTGAGAGGTATTCAACGGGTGCTCTATAAATGTCTTATTTCCTTTTACATTACCAAAAAATTTTCAGATTGCGACTAACCTTTAACAAAGTGTTACCTAACTGTTTCAGAATGCTCAACCACAATCGGCTGACTCTATGTACTATTGGAAAAAGAAAACACATAGACTCTGGACACAGACTTAATTGTGGCTTTTTTCTGGAGCGCCAATGGTTGATGCCTTTTGCTTAAGACACCAGCGCAGTAGATGGCACTAATAACAATTATGTCTTCTATTGTAACCAGACAAAAGTGTTAATTGATAGGCCACAATAATTGCTCTGTGTTTCAATGATTCTTCTTTGTCAGTGTGCTGGTGTCACCTGCGATGAAGTTGTCTACCTGAAACCTGAGAGGGGAGACATCAATGGGTTTCGCCAGAGGCAGACGGCCTCAATACAGACGGCGAGAAGTATGCAAAGATCAACGGAGTGTCAAGCAACGAAACCCGAAACCTCGAGGCAGGCGTTAGAGCCGCCTGCCCCTCCCATCTCTGCAACCTACGGACAAGAAATTCATGAACCAGCTGAAGATCTGGTCTGAACCGGCCTGCTGACACTGATCAAGAATAGGGGACAATTCCGATACGAACTGCGCAACCTATTAGGTGGTATAACGATAATAATGTAACTCGATCCCTGAAACCTATTGCCTGTCTATGACACTAACAAGGCCCAGCCATAACAGCCGCTAGTCAAACATTAACTGTACGCATCGAGTGATATGCCGTTATGCTAGGGACACTAAGATCCGACCAACCAAGTTTAGTAATAGTTTCAGCAGGTGATAGACGTACGAGTTTTGAGTTTGGGAGGGCGAAGGAAATCACCTCTAGAAAGCTTCATATAGTATAGCAAGTGAAGAAACAAGGACTTGTTTTGAAACTGGGGGAGATGTTAGGTCGTTCTGACGATAAAGGTAATCAATGTAGTTGGGAACCCCGTCTCCAACGCAAACCAGGGAAATAGTTCTAAAGGACACTAAATAACTCTAGAAAGTGTAGATAGGATGAGTGGTGTGTATATCTACCATTAAATATACATATTAAAACCATCCAGTGTGCCGTGTTGCTGAGCTTGGTGATTGAGGAAAAAGAACCAGCGGTAATCTCGTCATCTAGAAGAAGGAGCTGGCGAGAGAGAAACCCGCCACAGCTGGTCATATTAAAAAGTGTGAAAATGTTTAAAAATTGCAAACACTACAAATATAATTAGATCATAAAATTGTGACACGTATCTGTGACAGTTCTTTATAAGTAGGTCAGTTCGTCAAATCGAAATCATCAGTTCCCTTGCAAGTTCTGGGTTTGCTCTTAGTCTTGCAACTGACAGGTCAGTTCCTTGCAATTGGATAAATGTCTTGCAACAGAGTCATTGATAAAGAACCAATACTGCAAGTGGACTTAAGTACTCACAAGATATTTGATAAGGATCCATTACAACAAGAGAGCCGACACACTACAGGATATGAAGAAATGAGGGGAGGTCTAAGTGGGTCATCGATCACATGAACTTGATACAAGAGCATTATATTGTCAACTGGACCGATCTGAACAATGGCCTATTATGAAGAAAGGTCACCTCAGGTCAGGTAAAGTCAGACACGATTACATAGGTAAGAGACCATATGGTAGCGGGTCAAGTAAGATATGGTTACATCTATGTAAGAGACCATAGTTGGATCGTAATTATAATTAACAGTTGAAAATTTATTTAATATAATAATGCAAACATATAAAATGGTGATCACAAACAGAAACTTCAGTGGTAAGTACAGAAAAATGTAGAGACGTGGCAGAGTGACCAGTGTTGGTACTAAGCTGACAAGGGAAACTAAAGAGCAGATCTCCATTAGAAATTGGATCAGCTGTGCCGAAACTGCATTCGCAGAACACGAAAAAACACCACCACCAAGCGGTCCATTATTGGTGGTCGATCGAACTAGTGAGTAATGGGAGAGAAGTCGGAATATTGAAGCACCACCAGCGATTCATGGTTGAGGTCACATTGAGGACCTGCATTGCTACTCTTCTACTGAGATGGCATAGACTTTTGCAGGGTCATGACTTGACCACACATCAGATAGAACATTCCTCTTCATGCAGCCAATGACACAATGACAGCAAGCATATACAATACCACCAAAGCATAAAATTCTCAGCAGAAACTAATAATAATTCTGACATGCAGACCTACCAACCGTAAGCTCAAATATGTTAGAAATAATTGAGCAACTAACCTTTGTTTACTTTGTGGTAATAGAGATTCCCAACAACGTCCTGGTCAAAATTGAGATCACTCCCTAATCAGACAAAACACACACACTTAAATGTATAAAGGTCTCTCACACCTCAATTAGACAAACACTACAGTTCAAGTAAAATAGAGGTCATTTGTTGAAAAGGCAAAAAAATTAGTATCACTGGCAGAATCAAGAAGAAAAGGAGCCAAGAATTGATCCCTAGGACACACCATACCAATAAAGTTTTAAGGATAATAGACTGTACAGAACACTTGCTGGTGTCCATTTTGCTACAGAACCAGTTTAAAGCCATACCGCATATTCCCAAATTTACAGAGGAGGAATTTATGGTCGATGGTATCAACACCTTTGGCGATATAAATGAAAATGAATATGGAGTAGTCATTATTGCCAATCACCTTAGAGATAATATCCTGAAGATTAATTAAAGACATAGCAGTTGAATGAAAAGAGTCTGGAAGCCATGTTGAGTTGGGAAAGGAGTTTTTATTCACAATGAAGTCATATATACATGGTTTTTCAAGTAGTGCTGTGATAAACAGAAGGATAGAAATAGGCCTGCAGTTTTTAAGGTCATCTTTAGGTCCCTGTTTATAAATTGGGTCAATTATAGCAGTCATTAGAGTTGAAGACATTATACCAGATGTCAATGTACAGTTGATAATAGCTGATAAGCTGGCCATGAGATCGAGTGATGGGCTTATTGCAATACCAATACAATTTCATAAAAGTGTTGCAAAACCAATACTAATACAATTTCTTAAAATTATTGCAATTTCAATACCACCACTTCTTCTGAAGAGTATTGTAATAAAATACAATTTCATAAAAGTGTTGCAAAACCAATACCAATACAATTTCTTAAAAGTATTGCAATTTCAATACCACTACTTCTTCTGAAGAGTATTGTAATAAAATACAATTTCATAAAAGTGTTGCAAAACCAATACTAATACAATTTCTTAAAAGTATTGCAATTTCAATACCACTACTTCTTCTGAAGAGTATTGTAATAAAATAGAATTTCATAAAAGTGTTGCAAAATCAATACAAATACTTTTACCAATACTATTTCTCTAAGTAAGTCTATGTATGTACGGACACAAAAAATGTGCTAACGGTGTCATGCAGCAGTGAGTTCCCTTTTTCCATTCACGGATTGCAATATGAGGCAATTTTATCTTGATCATTAGTTATTTAAGAGAACATAAAACCGTATACGTAAGTTTTGATATTGAGCATCACTAACAGGCTAAACAAGTATTGGCGATACACACTTGATACCAACAAAATAAAACTTTCATGATATTTACTGCAATCCTAAAAATAGCGTTGATAACTTTATTGCGATATTAACAGCACTGCTTGATAATATGCAAAACCATCAACTGACGATCATGTCAAGGGAAATCATAAAAATAATTTTGCAATCAGAATCCACTGAAGGAAGATGTTGAGTTCAAATCTGGGCTTACTTATAGTTCCAGGGACTCAAACTTACGCATAATATTTTTGATCTTATGGTCCGCTGCCATTGGTCAGAATGAAATACTTCTGGCACGTGATTGACAAAAAGAGTTAAGCAAAATGACTCTACTGTCTAAAACTACACTAACCCTAACCAACCCTCACGATGCTTAACCTGACCTTAAACGACGCATAATTATGACAACTTATAGGTTTAACTGTGTGCATGTTATCACTGTATTACAATTGCTTGTGTTCTTATTATATATGTAATCTGTGTCTGCATGCAAGCCACGCACAAAATATTATGCTTCAGTTTGAGTCCCTAGAACTATAAGTAAGCCAAAATCTGTTAGCTACAGCCTAGAGACCCCAATGAAGTCTAAATTACAAGAATTGGCTTCTTCGGACATGATGCTCACTTGAAACAAAGTCAGTATACAGGTCAGGTTGTGTCACAGTGCAGGTTATGTTCCAGTTCAAGATCAGAGGCTCAGTGTGCTGCTCATTGAAGATTTTCACCTTACGTCAAGTTAAACAGATCAGTCTGATAATTACACATGAACTAGCCATGTTTGGCTCAACACATAGGCATCAGTGAATTTCTCCGCAGTGTCCTTCCCACATTTACATTATTAGGTTAAGGCAAAACCTTCATGGATTGACATCTGAACCTTGATCTAAACTGAAACTGACCTTGTTTCTGCTTATCTCTGTCTTGAAATGAAGTTGACCTTGTTATGCTTTAACATCAACGCTTTACGTTTCGAGACTATGGTACATCGGGTTATCTACCCCAAGCCTGTCAATCAAAATTGTCAACCAGTCGATCTGACGGATCTGTCGATCAGCTGTTGATCATCTGATCGTCGATTGTCAAACGCTTTTTCTGTCGCAGAATTGCAGAACGCTTAAGAAACGATAGAAGCATCTTCTAGCTTACTCGGAGCTTCACAAGGCAGTCATCGTCAATCCCAAACGACAAATGATGCGTCTTCACTCAAAAGTAACCATGTGACTCGGTTATATAGGCCTAACACGGTTATAGTACCAACCATCGTCGACTGCAGTGAAGGTCATACAAGTATTCATGACGCAGGCGTTTGCCATGAAACAGATCAGATACAGGCATAATTTGGCCGAAATTAGACTTTCAGATTTAATGCTTGATTCATGCAAACTTGCAAATCATATGACGTAGACAACTACTTTAACTGGTAAACAAACCTTCGTAGACACGCCGCCAACGGAGCTATTTTTAGGACGCCACCAGCTTGATGGCTGCAACGAATGGTTGCAATTTTGTAGCGCTATATTTTTTGGAAACCACTCTGCTATAATGACGTGCATTAAAAAATTGCAGAATAACAGAATATTTCTGATAAGTTCCGACTTCATTATTCGAGATTTGGCCATTTAGCAAACGCAACAGTGCAACATAGACGCGAAAAGTATAATATAAGCAGAAACAGCTGATTTACAGCAGATACTTAGAAAACTTTTGCATTTGCATTAGTCGGGCCGGATTTTATATGCAAATCTTTGACGTCATCGCTCCTCAGAATCAACCTATAGACTTTTCAATGTCACTATACATTGTCATGTTGCGTATATTCAATTTTGTGAACGACGTATGTCTGCATGTATTAGGCTATTTATAAATCGCCTTATTAGAACCTCTCGAAGACGCTAAGCGTATAGTATACCCAACATATGTAAACAATAGGGATTTCAGTAATTTAGAAAAGTTGGCTACAAGCAGTGCAGTGTTGCGAAGTTGTAAAGGAAGAGCGTTCCAGAATGATGATCCAATGCATGAGAAGGCACGGTTTGTCCGCATCGATGTACGGGAGCGCGGGACCATCAAGTCCCCACCGGCTGCAGTACGCAAGGATCGACAACCTGGCTGGCTGAAGACGGGAAGACATTTGTTTTCTGGAGCCGTGCCGACCGCTGATGTCCATCCCATGAGGATCGATGATCTTGAATTTGATCCTATCCTCAACCGGGCGCCAGCGCAATGTGTCACGCATATAGCTTGAAATATGCGAGTATTTTGACAGTTTGGCAACGACTCGGACAGCGCAGTTGAGAACGGATTGAAGCTGTCTTATCCGGAACTTTGGCACACCCGCAAGAACACGTACCGTACGTTGCAGTAGTCCAGGCGAGTCAGCACGAAGGAGTGGACAAGAGTCATAGCGGCGTACTATGCATCATTTGGAGAGCCTTCGACTGGGCGAAAATTCCAGCACAGAAAGAATCTTTCGGCCTGCCAAGACTCAAGAGAAAGTGAAAAGCGGCAGACGATGTAACGCTCGATCATCCCCTGCCCAACACACGGTCCAATGTAGACGCCGTGTGACTCAAGTCTATTTCCAGAGGGTCTCGGTGGCTCTTCGGCGACACAAAGCCATATGGCTCTTCGGGATATGACCATGCAGGCACTACTCTCTGAGCTATGCTAAGTAAATAATAATAATGATGATGATGATGATCGACGATGATCATCATCATCGATCGTCATCATCATCATCATTAGTATTTACTAAGCATCATCATGATGCCACCTTAATTATCGGCATTCATGGAACTTGCATGGGTTTTATTTTACACATGTTTCCAAATAGAGCCCCATGGGTACTATACAATGCCCATGGGAATATTAGAAAGTAAGAAATTTGTTTTCTAGGGACAAGCCTAGCTAGGCCGATAATTGTTTCACAGGGATAATCCTAGGAAAGTTTTAGAGCATCAGTTGATGGCCAGCGCATCATTGAAATTGAACTTGAGTGATCTTGTTTGAATAGAAACAAAGATGCTATGAAGTCTAAATACACATAATGATGAAATATCCAACAAGGTCATGCTGTAGAACTCATAACAAACCATTGACCTGTACCGCTCCTACGTTAAACGAATTATGTAACTCTGTCACAGAAAGATAGGGCCTACTCACTGAAAATCTAAAATCTTAGTCTTTGCTGTTCTGCTGACCCTAATTCAAAAACTGTGATTGGCCAGCCGTGGAAATGGGTTGAAATCTAAAAACAGCTAGTCGTTGTTGGCGTATGCTTGCAGCGTGCAGACGATGGATGAGGCGCCAATAGAGGTGGAAGGCGGTGGAGGAAATCGCCCTACTCCACTCGCCCGGCGACAATCATAGGGCTTCATTGTAGTTCTTCCCGTTGATTAATAGCGTTAATTATTCGCGTTTTCGATCCGATCCGCTTTCTAGTTGGCCGACGCGACGCACGCAGCCGTTACACCATGCGTGTATACAATAAACACTGCCTTCCTGGGATTGGCCTTTTCTAGACGAGCCAGTTACACCGGCCGGTTGAAGGAATCCATAGTCGTGTTGTATATCTAATAAGACGTTATTGAAACACGAACTGACGGAACGAAAACAGTCGTTTTATGAGTTGCTTACGTTTGGTCCGTTTCGAAAAAACATGTCGGAAATAACCGGATGAGTGATTGGGTTGCGCTCGGAGCAAGCCGAACGTGTGCCCCGAGGAATAATGGATTAATGTACGGGTGTGTTCCTGGCGTTTCCTCCGTGTTTCGGAGCGAGAGGTTGTCGACGTTCCGTGATCGTGGCTGCGGCGTGATTCCCTATATAAACCGTGAGGTCGAGGAAAATTGGATTACCACTTTGCGAATAATCGATCTTGGCGGACTTGGCCAGGACATCTGATTGAAATAATTGGACGGCGCAGATGCAGTGGGTCGGAGAAACCCCATCGGGGTATTATTCCCGTTTCGGGCGCATTCCTGCCCAGCTGTGCGATTCCCGTGCGTATACTTAGCCCATAGGAGGATGCATATGATAATGAAAATATCCGCTCGAAGCGTCTTGCGGAAATCGCGGCCCGGTATAGCATCGAGAGGCCTGTTTGTTAAGTCGAAGGACTGCTTTTCTTCTATCGACCGCTGTCGTCTCTTGTCTCTTTGAAGTTGCCGCAAGGCGATATTGGCGTTTGTTTGATTTGGCAGCGGAGGAAAAAATGCCATATGTGACGATTCGCCAGTGTGTGTAGTTCAGATTGAGTTTCTTCGCTGTGATGAGATCTCTGGTCTCGCATTTCTCTCCGGATTCTGTAGCAATATTTATCTGGATTCGTGTATTGGAGTAAAACATTCGATACAACAATGAGGGGTTTACGATTCTAAAAATCCCGCCTTGTGTTTCAAATCAACGGTCTTAGCCTTCGTTGATCGCATACGTTCCAAAATACAAATAGGCCTATTACGATTAAATAGTTAAAAAGTTGTGTTTAAGGCGGAATAATGCGTACATTTTATCAATTCCAACTCGAAGAACAGGCCGTGTTGTAAAACAGGTTTCTCAGAAACTATAGCTTTCTGAACGCTTAGGAAATGTGGAACTCACGATTCCGTTTCCATTCTTTTGTCATGATGCTCAATAATGGCTCATTGATGCTCGCCAATGCTCAAATATCGTATCGCGAATGGGAGACTGCATAGTTGAGGAGTGGCTGCGGCCGCTCGACCTCGACCACTACACCCAGGCGTTCCTCGACAACGGCTACGACGATCTCGAGGTCTGCAAGCAGATCGGGGAGCCTGACCTTGACGCCATCGGGGTCCTTGACCCTGTTCACCGCAGGGACATCCTCGAGGCGGTGAGGTTGCTTCGAGACCAGGCCGGTTCCGCCGTCTACTTCACCCTTGAGAATCCCGATTATGCCAGCTATGGGTGCGGCTCGCATCCTGTGTTTAGGGCAGGGCTCGGTGGGGCATCGGAACCAAGGAGGCCGGACTCTCAGGTCAGTCTGGGGGACCGGAAGTCGATTGGAACCTACCCACAACTGCTACAGATGACTGTTCTGCTTCGCGAAAGACTGACCGAGGATGATGTACGGCTCAACGAACAACCTTACTTCGATGAGGTACGTAGAGATGGACGTGAGATAAGCTTTGAGAATAAGACAGACAGACAGACAGACAGACAGACAGATACATAGACACTGAGAGAGGGAGATAAGATAGATGATGGTGATAGATGACAATAATATATATCACGATGACAGATGACTATGAAGATGATTGTGATAGATGATGTGATTGATGAGGATAGATGAAGATGATATAATGATTATGATGGTGATGATTATTTGGTGGCAGAGTTAGTGATAATTATCATCGGATGGATATCTATCATCTTGATTCCCTTTCTCCTCCTTCTCCTGTTCTTCATCATCATTTTTGTCATCATCAGCAGCATAATCATATAAGGATAATGACTACTACAACGACAAAATCACGTGATGGTGAATACGACAGTGGTTTGCCTAATTCTGCTTCCAGTGCTACTGCTGCTGCAGGTGACGACGACGACGATGATGATGATTACGACGACGACGATGAAATTTTCACGTCGGATACTGTCAGTCTTCCCGCTAAGCTGTGCGCATGTGCGCGCACAAGGGCCGTGGAGCCAACACAAAAATTTTTTTATTAAAAAATAACAAATAATAAGATAAACTGTAAACCAATTATTTAGCTACGCAGAACAGAAAATTCGCGAACAAATTTGAAAACTGACTAGAATGACGATTTATGCATTATCTGCTCTGATAAGCATTTTGAGACAAGGGACTTTTCTTTGGTTATCAGAACTTAACATCATATATTCTAGACATGGCCTTGATTCAACTACCATCAGAGGCGGCGATCTCGTTTGACAGGTGGGACGACACCCAATGAGAGGGTAGGAAATGTGGGGGGGACGTATAACTTGTAACCGCTCTGTAAAAGGTGGGGGTCCTGTCTCCTTCGACCCCCTCCCGGGATCGCCGCCTCTGACTATCATCGTATTCAACTCGAACCTGAGCACAAAAGTGTGAACCATTTATAAAATGTTGCACACAAAAAATTTCTTGCTCACACTTTCTCCAAAAATTCTGAGTGAACATTGGATACTGTTGTTTATCTGGTAGAGCCTTTGTATTCCTAGAGACACCCAATCCCTCTCCACGCCAGTTCTAACACTTTCCACATGGCAAATTATCCCGTCTGCGGGATGAGTAATAGCACGTGACGGGAAGCGGAAGTAATAACTGCGCCTCCTCCTAACTATGCGTTATTCGTCATTGCATTGCCTGCGGGGCACCAGTCTATCGGGGAACCAGACGGTCCGTGGTGTCACCCAACTATAATATATAACTACCTTTCAAGACATACTCAGGATATCCACAGATACGTAGCCAGCCAGCCAAACAGATACGGACACACAGACAGACAGACAGATACGGACACAGACACACAGACAGACAGACAGATACGCACACAGACACACAGACAGACAGACAGATACGCACACAGACACACAGACAGACAGACAGATACGGACACAGACACACAGACAGACAGACAGATACGGACACAGACAAACAGACAGATACGCACACAGACACACAGACAGACAGACAGATACGGACACAGACACACAGACAGACAGACAGACAGATAGACAGACAGACAGGCAGACGGACAAACAGACGGACATACAGCCTGTCACTGACGCAATTATCATTCATGACATGCTAGTCACTCCCGTTTTAAGAGAGATGGTGACGACGGGCTGGGCAAAGGGTGTTACTTGGTGTCTGCTTTTGACCCCTCTGTGACCTCTCAGGCCACCTGGTGATGAAGGCGGGAGATTCGGTATTTCGGCGAAACTGAACTTATAATTATGTTGGGATATTTATTTTTGTCTTCAGATATATGGCCTATTTATTTATTTAAAAACCTATTCGTATGTTTTTCTTATTACTACCTATTCAGATAATCTATTTATTTACTAACGTGCGCTTCGAATGTACATTTACATGTATAGATATGTGTAATTGTGTATAAGCCTACTCTGGAACTAATTTTGACAACTTTCATATTATTTACAGCCACTGAGTTTGTGATTCCTCTATTCAGGCAGATTATACAGAAGTACAAAATGGATAAATAAGCAAATTAATAAATACTGTAGTAAATAAACAAATAATTGGTGGTGAGTGAATAAATATCGAGACAGACAGACAGACAGACAGAGAGACAGACAGACTGACAGACGGATAGACAGACATACAGAGCCATACATGTACGTGTTTTTAGATGCATGTTATGTCTTGATGTTGATTGGGTTGTGTTTTTGTGAGCCAATAACCATAAATGCCAGGTAAGAACACCTGAGGCTCCTTGCAATGATCCCATGTTTTACCAGTCACATGCAATCACCAGGGTTCCTAGAAACTAAGGTTGTGCAATATAGGCGTTATAACTATTGATCGTTGCTGTCATCAGACACTTATGCCTTCATAGGTTTATATCACTTCAGACGCCTTTCCGTGTTTCAATGCCTCTGAAAGGTCCTTAAAGTTAATAATATCAAACAGTTAGCTACATACGCTGAATTCTGTCAGATCAGTGCTATTGGAGGATCGATGTGAGTTCCCTGTTTGGGAGATGTTTGTGGCGTACCATGTCATTTATTTTCGATGTTATTTGACCTATCTTGAAGCGACTATTATTGGTCAATGCCTTATGCATTCTGTTAACGGGCCACAGAGACCGTTTTCTCGATAAAGTGAATGTCATTTTTTTGTCCTTTCCGGTCATTTTCAGGCTATGTGCCTGTCATTTTCTGGTCGCGTTAGGGTCGTTTTCAGGATATGTGCCTAACCTTTTCAGGCCATTTTTATCGTTTCACTCCTCTTACAAGCAACTCTTGCTTGCGATCAGCGCTCTGTGTGAAATCCCTTTAGTCTATCTATTCGTATGGGATGGACAATAGGTTGCAGACTTAATGACCGAACTCCGTCCCTGAAACTTTAACCAGAAACCAGGTCAACTGGTATACGCGCATAATACGACATCTAATGAATATCTATGTGCTTTCTGTAAATTGAACACTCCCGGCTTCCTTGGTCTAAGCCTTCTGAGGCCTTCAGTCGCATGTATATTGTATAATCAGGGAGGCTATAGTCATATGGAATGGACGCATGTTCATTAGGCACTCATATACCATTTGCCTTGGTTCGTCTGGAAAATTTCAGGGACAGAGTTCAGCCTTTAACCGCTTAGGACCGACGCTATTGCCCTCGTCAGCCGCCTAGAAGACTCCGAATGCCTTAATTTACTCTTCATCCCAGACGGGATTAGAATTTCCGTGATGACAGTACTTTAAAGCCGTTGCCATTTGCCCTTCCTCTGGAAAGATGGCTGTTGACAGGAGACACTTTTGACAGCTGCTGTGAACAGAGTTAGACATCTGGTGGGGCATATGAGAGGTGCCCAAAAGAAGGAGCAATGTTTAGTGTAAGATGCATACATTCATGCACACACCAATATATACATATACTCAAGCATACTAATATCATATGCATATACATTTAAGCACATATACATACTTCCACAAATTCATACATGCATATACATACACAGGGGCAGTCGTGCATACATACATACATACATACATACATACATACATACATACATAAACACGTACATACATAAACACGTACATACACAAATCAATCACTTTTTTTTCATTGACCTCAACTGCAGCATTTGAAGATTATATGTTGGTCATTATGACATGACAATAATATTATAGTGTGCAGGAGGGATCAATCTGTCAAAAAGGACCCAAGCAGGACCCAAAAAGGACCTACGAAGGACCAAAAAGAACCCAAAAAGAACCCAAAATGGACCAAAGCAGGGCAAATCAGGACCCAGGAAGGACCAAAAGGACCCAAAGAGGACCCAAAATGGACCTCGGTCCTGTAAGGTCCACGTTGAGCGAG